>CM029362.1:20574481-20623133 GCA_017140985.1 Hormaphis cornu
CGTTAAACTCAAAGCCCTGATTATGACACGACGTATTATGTTAAACTATAATGAAACAATGGAAAACAGTACAAACGTCGCTCATAAAAAATATATTTGTTTATTATTATTATTAAAATAACTAATGTGATAATAATTATTCTACATTATAGTTGTAAGTAGCCGTCGAGATTAAATGAATCATTCATTTCTCACAGATAAGAATGAAAAAAAAAAAAAATTTTAAATTAAACAAAAGCGTTTACAGTCAATTTATCAGATTACAAAAAAAAATAACCAGAACCTCTATACCGAACACGTCATCATTTTCGTACCGATATTGGATAATGTACAATACTCGTGTATAATACGCGAAAATCTCGGAACGCGGTGTGGGATCGATTAGTACATTTTTTCAACGCATTCCGTTTGACCAGATAAAGTTTCATTGGATTCTGAGCGTAGTGAAGAACGTAATATTGTTCTTACAATGACGTTTTTTTACTGTGATCAACTTTAAGTGTAAATAGTACATTTTCTGAAAGGTCTATGGGCTCTAATGGTACTTTGAGGGGTCTCAAAATTTTGAAAAAGTCACATTCAAGAAACTATTGAAGCAGAACCAAAGGAGAAACGTCAATTACGTGTTTTTGACGTATCGATTTAGTGTTTCGGTCACAACATCCAAAATAATCATGATCGGAACAAGCTGAAACTCTTACATAATATTAAAATAGGTATTTTGCAGGTTAGACAAAAGTTTCAAGTGATTTCGAACGTTTTCGATCTAAGTGTAGATCTCTGAAATCTTCGAAAAATTTACCAGGACGTATACTGCTTGCTCGGAATCGTTTTTCGAAGGCATTGATTTATTATTGCTTTCATATCTTTTTTTTTTTTTTTATCGATATATACTCTACCCGCGTAGTTTTGCGTTACTCATACGATTCACCCAAGGGAAATTCTCTGTCACGTAACCTACTATTCATACTTGGAGCGTTTTTCGTTGGGATAGGGACAAACCCAATATTCTTTATAATACATTTTTAATCAATGAACCGTGGTAATTATGATTTGTTTAGTATTTGATCGTATTTTCAAAATCCATAAGGGGACATATTATGTGCCCAATTGCCTCCCCCCTCGCCACCACGGTATTGTAGGTAAGTATGGGCTAATCATTGAGTGTAAAACAATCGTATAGTTTTCTTCCAGAAAAAGTTTAATAAAATGAAAAATTACCTCGTGTAATTCGCACTTTTGTCGTCGTATTGTATGATATGCGTTTATAAAATGTTTTGCGTTTTAATCAATGTGCTGTACTATTTCAGCTACACTGCCATTAGTGTATACAGCGAGAATCATATATAGTGTATAATTATGGTTGTTTGCGAGTACCACGGGTAATACGGGGACATAAGGATATAAAAGTTTAGCAGTAGTACAAATTTATAATTATCATTAATCGAAAGACCTTTTGGTTCATCCATTTTACATTTTGTGAAACTCTGCGAGCACCAACTTTTGTCGTGCATAATGAAAACTTTATAATTAAAAAATCGTAAAACTCAAGTTTCAACGCTAATTTATAAATTTTATAATAACGCTATACATACGATCGTTTCTATACACTTATATAGGCAGTGGTGTGAACGCGTTTCATTCAGTAAAATTTTTTCACCACTATTTATGTCATATTTTGCCACAGGGCAAGCATAAATATTTTTTATGTCAATAAAATCAAAATTAATTTACTAGAATGTGAAAAAATTATTGCGTTCTTACCCATCGAGCATTATCCGTTAAATATTTAGGTGTTCATGAATTTCCAAAATTGAATACACATCCTATCCATGACTAAAACAGTTTGTACATTTTTCTTTACGTATAGACTGTACATTTAAAAATTTTTAAAAGTTCAATTTGTAAAAATTTAGGGTATAAATCCGAATGTGTGGAAACGTCGTTTTGAAGTAAACGTCACGGAAAATTCAGTGTTCAGAATCCTTATCGCATCATTGGATCGACCGGTATGTTTGGCAAAGGAAAGGAGTCGTGATCTCCAATCCATTTAAATAATCTACCGAACGTAATAATGAGCTTGATACGAAAGTTATAATATTAAACGGCCACGGGGTCGATACAGACTTTTTTCGGCTATAAAGGTCGCGCCGCGAGTAAAAATAAAACCCCCCATCGCATAAAAGTACGAAAAGGTCAAGCTGATTACGTCAAGTTAGATACCTAGCTTATAAATTAATATTCATATTTTAATAATTAATATTCATTTTTTATAATATTCATTTAACACAATTATTAATAGTCAAAACTTTACACCGAAATCAAATATATAAAAAACCGATATTATAACCGTGGAAGTTTTTTCAACTTTTTCAACATACCTAATATAATTAAATTACAATCAAAAAAAATCCTTGCGCGTTGTGAAATCTCCAATGTTTATGGCTCAACCAATAAAATGAATATTTTACCGTTTAATTTCACCCGAAATCGAAACGCGTACAACGCGTTTCGATTTCAGTTCAATATTATTGTTGTAGATGCCTGCGGAAAGCCGCATAATATCTTGTTTTATCCAGATAAAAAAAAAAATGAAATAAAAAAAAAGTAACAGCTATTTAGGTGTTTTTCCGGTTTAACTTTTCGATCTATCGAAATCAAGTCAGGATTTATACACAGCGCGCGAGAATTGCAGGTCATAAATTATAATACTGTTATTATTATTTTTTTGCGAGCGTCTGCATTAATTGTCGAGTTACAAAAAAAAACGTACGTACCGAAAACTACAATTCGGACTTTTTTTGTTTTTAAACGTCGTGCGATATCGCGTGTCATTTTCAAGTCTAATTTTTAGTGGAGTCGATGGTTTCTATTTTCTTTTTTCTTTTTTTACACACCAAATGCTACACATGGGTGAAGTGATGACTTCTGGCACCTACCTATTAAATGTCATATTTTCCGGGAAAACGTTCCACAAGAATACGTAAATAATGATCCGTAAACCGATATTGAAATTTCGACGGCAGTTTTAATGGTAAAACCTAGAAAATATTGATAACAATATGTACTTTATATTTTACGACAATGGAAAAAAAATTAAAGAACTGTTTGAAAAAATACGAGTGTCTTATAATGATAGAAAAAACCAGAATCACTCTAGCTAATTAAAAATTGCTTACGAACATAACGATACTTAGTGACTCAAATAGAGAGGACAGAGAAATAATAAGAAATTTATAATAACAAAGTATGATGATTTAAATAACGTGTGAAAATATCTGAAAACCATTTGGACCATTATTTTAAGTTATTACGTTTTTTAGCATCAATTGCACAACAGTGCGTATAATTTCATTGTTATAATCAAAATAACACCGTTTTTCAATACTTTTTTTATACGCTTTCAGAAACTGCTGAACGAATTTTTTTTAAATGTTATTATTCGGATACCAAACTTCGTTTTACACAACATATATAATTTTCAAACCTTAGATAGCAAATTAGTGTGAGTTACGATTTTTTTCCAAAAATAGTCAATGGTATGACCAATTTTCGAAAATTTTCCAAATTCAAACAACTGTATATAAAAACTGTGACAACGGATTTTCAAAATTTTTTAATGGCATATGTATTTACATATTTGTATTAAATCTTAAAAAACTTTTTGAGGAAAATTGAATTTTTCATCGAACAAAAATATCAAAAAAAAATTCTACAGGTTCTACACTTAACTAAGAAATTTTCGAATTTTCTCGAAACTCGTATCAGGCCTGTATCTTACTGTCAAAAACACGTTTGCCGTAATTTGTAACGTTTTTTCCTTAATTTTTGCTAAGTTTTTTTTTTAAATTTTATAGACGCTTAAATCTATGTATGACCCTTCAAAGTACCTACCATTTGTGTTCCATAACTCCATATACCTATCTATCATCAGAGGTACTTACGTTTAAAATCGAAGCATTATTGATGAATTTACTGTGATTACGCATAGTGGTAAAAAAAAAGAGAAAAAACACACGTCGTTTGAAAACCCGATGTGTTCTTCGTTTCACTCAGAATCTAAAATCGCCCGTTCGACGCATTCCTACACACTTGTTAGGAGTAGTTATACGGCGACTATAAAATTATTTCGTATAATATCTCTCTGACCTTCAATTTAATTATGTTATTCTGTGCCATCATTATTATTGTTATTAATTCCGGTCCGACGTTAATCAACGCACGCCTCGTGATTTCTCCACGGGCCAAATACGCTTGATATTTTATAATTGTTTCATTTTTTTTTTTTTTTTCAAATCGTTGATGTAATATGTACTTTCGTTACCGCGCGTTTTATTACAAAGATATCTGAAAGCGATGATAAATCGTTTCCTTTGAAAAAAAAAAAGGATTCTGCGCGAGCCCAGCGTTGTCTTGTATACGTCCGGGTAAATTTTCGATAGTTCTATACATAGCTTAAACATTCGTGAAAACACTTGAAACAGTTATCAAACCTGTATATTTTTATTGTATCTAACCTTTTTTGAACGTCGTGTAAAAGTTTCAGCTCGTTTCGATCATTATTTTGGATGTTATGTGGACAAAAAACTAAATCGATACGCGTGACACCGGATTTGGCGACTTCGCCACATAACACACGCAAAGAGAAAAACAAAGGGCCGTTCGCTTGTTTGCTGTCGATGTATTTTAATTATTTACACTGTAAAACGAAAAACAAACGCAGAACCTTGGTTTAGACCCTAAAAAAAGTTTATTTTTCAGTCAGTCTCTACAGTTTAAAAACCGAAATGTTGCATTCACGCTGGACAGTTTCGTAGTTAGAAACGTGTAACTTTTGAATGTTACGCAAACACGTGTCGTGTCGTACGAATTGCTCGATGTGTAGGCCAATTTTTAGAAATCTATTTTTTTTTTTTTTTTATGTTGTTAGGGATTTAAATCGCGTTGTAGAAAATTAAATATCACACGAATTTTTTTTTTCTAAAATCCTCAGGACAATTATTTCAGCGCTTCCGATAGCTTCCCCGGTCCCTAGGGATACGACCGTGGCATTACAAAACACCGCGTTAACCGTAACCCCTTTTATACTTGCAGACGAGTGCGGCCCCGGAGATGCGGTCGTCCACTACTAGTAGGGTCACGTGGCCGCGGGACGGCCGACGGCCATGACCGGCCGCGGCATCGACGACGGAGAACCGCCGGACGACGACGGCGCGCAAGATGCGACGGCGGCGGCGGCGGCGGCGGTGTACACGATAACGGGCACGGATAACGGCTTGTCCCGTGGGCCGTGCTCGTGTTGTCCGCCGCCCGTCGGATGCGACCCGCTCAGAAGCGACCCGCAGCTGCCGGCCCCCCCACACAGGCGCAGGCCTCGGACGTGGACTTGCGGCGTGGCCGGCGGCGGCGGCGGCAGCGCTTCCAGCCTGACCCGGAGCCGGACGTTCACGAGCAACTACGAGCGGGCCATCTCGTCGCTGCTGTGGCAGCCGTACGAGTGCCGGTCGTCCAGCAACTCGCTCGACGACGACGGCGACGTGGCCGTCTGGTTGGACACCGCGGCCGGCCACTACGAACCGCTGTCCAGCAGGTCGTCGCTCAGCCTGTCCACCGTGGCCAGGTATGTGAGAGACGCTTTCGAAGGGACGGTTCACATCGTTGTTTCTATTCCGTATGAGAATTTGGCGGGGAAAAAAAAAAAATCGTTTTCGCGAAAAATTTGTTCAGAATAACGCATAGCAAACATGATAAAAGTTCTACAGCTGAGTTATAATAAAAGGTCAAGAAGTTAATTTCAATCCAAGTTGATTAGGTGTCGTAAACTTATTTTTTTTTAAATTTTTTTTGTTAACTTCTTGAATTTCACGCGTTAATCTGCAATAGTTAAACATTTTTTTTTATTTTTTCAAAAATAGAGCACTTTCCTTCCTTCTCTTCTTTTTTTTTTGCGTACCTACCTCGTCGATTACTATATGCTATGTCATATGATATAGGGTATGCTGCATGAAAAAAAAGCACTACTTACGTAAGATTTTTGGAAAAATATACGACATAATACGACGTGAGTGCAGAGTGATCTAAACATTGCCGATTTCAAAAAACAAGGAGCAATTCGTTGAATTACCGCGGTATCGGTGTCGATCCCGTCGGACCGATGCGTCGGCGTTGTTTTCCGTCTGAATTTGTGTCTCATCGGACTCGCTAAACGTGTAAAATTTCAAAAATCGTTTCGAATAACATCGAGTTTAAATCAAACTTCATGAAATGTTATATTATATCTCGATCACGTCGCTCTTTCCGCTGGAAAACGCTAATGTTCGAATTCGGTTTTTCCGGGAAATGGTCAAATTTCTGTTGGTTTCCGGGCCATGCAATACTCAAAACGAAAACAGAAAAAAGCTTCAAGAAAGGTACGACCCGTACGAATCCGTTTCCCGAACGATACGCCGCGCTCGGAAAAAGCAAAATAAACAGCGCGTTTGAAAAGAAAAAGTTTGTGTTTTACGTTAACATATTTACGTCGTGGTGTTTGTTTGCGCAGCGATTCGCCGTGAACGAAATAATGATACTCTCCATTATATTTGCAAACCGAATTGATTATTTTAAGGTCTCTACCGGTTATAGGTTCCGCGTACATTCTGCAAACAACCGTATTGTATTATAATACTAACAAAGTTTAAAATAAACTTTTCCGCAAGTTTTTTTTCTCTTTATAACCGCGCGCGTTTTCATTACGTCGTGTTCCGATTATATTACGCATGACGTATTATATTGTAGACTTGTTTTGAGTTTTCAGACGGGATATTACCGGCCCGTTTGAAAAGAACAGTTTGTAAAACTTTTTATAAAAAAATAACCTGTTTACGGATTGAAAGTAATTGCGATGATCCATATACTACGAAACGACTTAAAAAGAAAATTAAATTATAAAAAAATCACCGATATGAATTGAGGAGCAGATCGATGTTCTTTTAGATAAGTACATATAATTCTGCAGAGACAAAAAAAAAAAAATAGTATAAAAAATTTTTACGAAAATGTGTAATATACGTTGTTAAAAATCATAATAAAACCGTTGGATCAAAAAATTTTGCGATTTTCAAAATTTTCGGCACACAGTATCGTACGACTGGTGTTGCGCTCAGATTTCAAATCAATAGACCCAAAATTAACCCATTTACGAATGAAAAACCTCAAAGTCTAAAAATGGCTATAAATACAATATGTATTTTGTATCAACCTCTTCTTCCGTATGTTTCCGTTATCACGAGGACGAACAATTTTTCAGAAGCGCCATTCCGTTAATACGGTTGTGCGTCCACACGTGTTGAGAACGCGTCCTGTTGTTGATTTTTGGAAATGGTCGTCGTAAAACCAACCGCTCTCGCTCCGCTCCGAATCCGAATTACACGATTTATATGTATATTTATAACGATTATATCGTTTCGTTGCGACACGCGGTATATTAAAATGGGTCGGCGGTATGTGTAAATATTATAAATAATATTATAAATATTATAAATATTATAAATTTATAAATATTATAAATTAAATATTATAATATTGGTATTTAAACCGCGTGTTTGGATTTTGATTAAAACCGACCGCGTAATATCCTATACGCGTTTATGTATCGCTGTTCGCTCTATTATTTTCCGTTCGTTTGTTGTTCTTGCGCCAAAGACGCGTCGGAGTTTAATTAAAAATCCGTTGTGTGTAACGGGTAGTATAGTAGTTTTGCCGGTTAAACGATACTCTTTACGATCCGAACTGTAGTACGGTTTCACGCGTCGTACACCGTTTTCCGGCGAACGACATAAAAATTCGTTTTAAAATGGTTTTTTTTTTTAAACGATTCGGATTTAGAGTATTTGTTTCTTTAGAAACACGGTCGTTTTTACACCCATCGTCTCAGGGCGACCTGTCCGCCACGGGATCGCGCGTGTTGAGAAGACAGTAAAAAACGTCCATTATATCAAAATCTCGTCTGATTTCTTTTGCGACAACATTTTAAATCTTACGATCGCAGCTGCGGTATTCGGCGCATTCCGTTAAAACATTTGACTTTTCGTTTAGAGGACCTTTGGAGATGATCCACGAACAACGTGATACACTTTCTACGGGTCCTTGGGCGTATGCGACAACGTTTGGGCGTCGTCTGTTTTTACCATTCGTTTTTCGAGTCGTAGTAGATTCGAGCGTTTTCTACACCTCCGGCGATCGTTCCTATTGGAAACTTTTACGCAGTTTTTTTTTTAAACACAGGAAGAAAATCGCACGTCACACTGTGTAAACGTGTTTCGATAGTTTTTTTAATCGAACGTCGCGGGTTTTTCGTCGTTTAAAATTCGTCGTCAAAACACGAGCAACATAGTATGTATTTTCTTACATCGCGTCTTTTGGAAGCGACGATCTCACAACGTCGTACCGTATTGTCGTAGCTAACAAATAAATTAACGTGTTGTATAGTGAAACGTCAAACTGTACACAGAAATTCCTGCAAATCATCGCCAAAGTCGTGTATACAGAGTGTTCCACTTAAACGGTGACGCTATATATAATATTTCACCCGGACGAAAATTGGGTTTTCGGGAGACGAAAAGGAGTTCGAGCAATAACACGTACATTTTAGTATCTGTCGCCGTGCGCAATAAAACTTTTTTTTAACCCCAATTTTTCCCTACACATTCGGACGGAGTATTTTTTTTTCCTACCTAAAAAGTTCTAGACAAAATCGGAGCTACCTTTGGATATATACGCGCGTATAGTTTACCGCGTATCTACGACAGTTTACGGGAACGTTCGGTTTTTTTTTTAATACTTTGAAGTTTTTCTTGCCGATGGTGTAGGCAGAATTCGGCGGTCGGACTTCCAGACGGCTGTGAGAAATCACGCAGGTAAATATTGTGAAGCGTTGTCGCTTTAAAACGCTTACGAAAAACACTTCTGTAAGCACGCTAAACAAGAGTGATCCGGCCGAAACGTTTAGTGTCGCCATACAAGTGGAACGCGCTCTGTGTAGTGACTTGTTTTTTATTTATTTATTTTATAAAAAAATCGGTAAAAAATATGAAACCGTGTTGTACATGCGACTCATATGTCTTATATTACTTGCTTGCGACGGTCCGCAGCCTCGTCACTGACCACGCGCGTGTACGTGATCGACCTGTTCCCGACGCGCTTCGGTACCCGCAGACTGACCCGCTGGAGGTCGACCGATATTCCGAATCTGCCCTACATAACGATAGCGCATTCGTCGTATGGAATCGCGGTTATTGCTCACTTTAAGGGAGAATAGTCGCTTTTGTTGTTTATAACGGCTGTCAATACTGACCTTGGAAAAATATTTAAAAAAAAATTACGACAATTTTTTTCTAGTCAGTTGCACAACAGTTTCGAAATCAAAATGGGGGAACTAGCGACTGCGGTAGGTCTTAAAGTTGCGGTTCGTCCGTAACATCCAAAAGCAGCCATGAGTCATTGGAAAAAAAAACGATTCTGAGCGAGCTACCTTACCTGTCCCGGGCGGAAAAAGACCGCGAATCACTCCTATTATATACGCATACGGAACGGGGTCAGTTTTTGATAAGAAAAAAAATAGCTGATAACAGGACACGTCTGTTGGGGGAGTGCGCGTGACCTCAAAAAAAATCGAAGAATACCTACCACCGTGTCAAAAACTGTACATCGTATTCTTGTTCAGCTGTACTAAAAAAAAACTGCGGCGATTCCATAATACGAGCACAAATACTACGGACGGTATAAATAAAATCGCCGACTTTTCGGTAAAAAAAGTCTCCGAGTGGGCTGATTGATCACGTCGCACCGTGTCTGTAGGAATCAAACAATCGATTATTATTTTTTCATCTTCTTCCCCTCATTCGGTCGTTTCTGTTCCAGGTCGTGTTCGCCATCCGCGTGCCGTCTACTGCACGAGTGCGACGGAGACGACGGGACGCCGCCGCCGCCGTGCTGGTGCGCCACCGCGGCGGACGACCCGAACGTTCCGCGGACGGCAACCGGTTTCCAGTGTCCGCCGCGCGCAGCGCTGTCGCCGCGTCGGGCCGCCGCCGCGACGGGCGAACCGCGGGCGCCGTGCGACGGCCAGTCAAACGTACGACGCCGTGTCGCGCCGCCGCGTTGCGCCAGTGCCGACGGTTGTGATCGTTTTCGGTGTTGTGATAATCGCGTGGACGACGACGACGACGGTTATTTTTACGACGACGACGACGGTAGTAGAGTTCGCGATGACCACCGTGTCGGCGGTGCTCGGCCGATGATGAATCGTCTCGGTCCGGTCGGCGGCGGCGTTGGCGGCACGGACGCCAAGCCGCCGGTGACCGCGGAACGGACGTACGCGTCCACGGAGGCGCAGACGGACGAGACGGCGTGTTCGTCGGCGTACCGCGAACAGCGGAGGCGCGAGCGTCGGGAGCGCCGGCAACAGCAGCTGCAGTATCGCCGGGTCCATCCGCCGCCGCCGCCGCCGCCGCTCCAGTCGTCCGCGCTCCTGTCGCCTCCGCCGCCGCCCGCGCTTCAGCAGGCCGTCCCGGACGTGCTGCTGCCCGACCTGTTGCTCGGCGGATCGCCGCGTCCGCCGCCGCCGCCGCTTTACACGACCGGCGGCGGCGGCCCGTGCGACGCGCAGCGCGCGACCAACCTGCAGTCGCTGCTGCCGGCCGCGTTTCAGCATCACCTCCTGCACCGTCAGCCGCCCGGTACGACGACGACAGCGGCCGTCGGCGTCGCGGCGGCGGACACCGGCGGCGGCGGCGGATTTCGCCTGCCGTTCGGCATCATACCGGCCAGGAGACGGAGGTAGGTGTACACATTTCGCTACCGTCACGACGGAAATCTCGAAATATATACCTAGTTCGAAAGTCGTCGCGGAGAGAGAGAGAGAGATGGCGGAAAACGAGTGGAGAGCAGTAGCAGCGCCGCGAGAGGAAAAACGAGAAAACGGTTAGGCCGGATGACATTGTGCGGTATTTTGCGAATCAAAAGTGTCAAAACCTTTGTGGAAAAAGCGAGGTCGGAAGAGTTGAAAAGAAAGAAAAACGGTATTTGAAAGTAGGGTACTACGGGCTTGAGGGAGGAATCCGCGGGGAACGAGAAACAAGGTCGGGGGACGTATCGACGAGACGTATGAATGAAAAACTTTCATCGCGATCGAATAGCTATTTTTTCGGAATTATAAAAATCGAAACGCTTGAATCGAGTCTAATGAGCTATAAATAGGCCGCTCTCGACCACCTCTGCACGTTTTTTTTACGGCAGACTGCAAAATCGCTACTGAAAAATTACCGCGTAAACCCGCCAAAAAAAAACTCGATACCGGTTTTACAATCGTTTCCACCAACTCGGCGATGAGGTTTTCGACGAACAAAATTAGTCAGACGAAAAAAACCAATTGTTCGCCGTGTTTTGTTGTTATAGCTTTCTGCAATCCGTTTTTATCACAAACTGTACAGTAGTTAACTCTTCGCACGAGAGCCGCGGTTGTTTTCCACGTAATCGTTGTAATAATTATTGTCGACCTCGTTTGGAAAACGCGTTTTTAATTTCCAATTTGGTTGTTTTCCACGTACAAATCAGCAGCAGCTGCTGTATCGCCGTCTTTTGCTCGCTGTTTGCTCGTAATTTATCGTTTTTGTTTCTCGTTCGATAACCGATTTAAAGTACGAACATTGTCGAGTGTCAACTTTCTGAAAATCTGGTTTCGGACCTAGCTGATAGCTGACAGCCGATTCGCCGCCGGCGGATGTTGTCTGTCTGCCGTGATTTGGAACGTTTAAATCCAGCAGATGAATTTTGGAAAAAATCGTATAGTAATACACACATATATCGAAACGCTTTAACTCGTTGTAAAACACGTTGCGACGGTTAAATTTTAATATTTCCACACGAGTCCTCCGTATAGCGAATTGACGTCATATCCCGCGCATAGTCATCGCCACGACGACATAATGTAATATAATACAAAATAATGTTCGAATAATTCGTAAAAGCGCAAAAAAAAAAACTACTAACATAAAATAAATAGGCGTATTAAAAAACAAAAAAATCGTAAAAAACGTTTACTGCGACGTGACATCGTATAATAAAATCGCCATACCGGACGCCGCAACGCGTTTATAACGCACAATATACAATATAATAGCTGCAGGACTATCGTTTTTAGCATAGCAGGACGAAAAAAAAATAGTCATTATTATACAGATATTAATTATTCTATAAGAATTAACTTTTAAAGATCAAAATTAATAAGTTAACTTACCTTTTTGACTTTTAACGAGTCGATGTTTACTCTGATAGTAAACAAACCGCGAGGATGTAGTTTTCTTTTCGCGCGCGTACCCGAGAAACAATCGTAAACTGTTCTCGAAATCGTTATTCACTTTTACGTTTTTCTCTACGGTGCGGTGTTGCCTCGAGATCAACGCCCAGATCTGTATTTATCGAAAAATCCATTGGTTGGTCGAAAATTCCTCGGATCACCTGCGAATTTACCCTTGAGAATATCCCTAGAAATGTTTAAAATTCCTTATATCGAAAATCCCCAGAAATAAGAAATTTCTCCGAGCCCGGCAATACACCGATGGCCGCTATTTGTTTCGTTTTAATAAAACGTTCGATACGAACAGCGTCAGGTACACGATATACAGGTTTAGTACACACGATCGCTGCCGGTCATATTAATATGTACAGAAACGAGCAGTATCATCACTTTAAGTTCTCTAGTCCCATTATCAAAACAACGATCATCCTGTTAAACCGTATGTGTTTGTCGTACATCATGTATAATGTATTGTGTACGCGCACAAATTGTCTGCCGGAATGTAAATAGATCGGATTAAATCCCTGCAGTGTACATACTTACCTGGTTTATCCCTGCTCCAGGGATCCGGATAGTAAACTAGACAGATTTCCACGCGGCCGTAATAATTAGCTAACGTTATCGGAAACGTGCGGAAATTAAAGGATTTTGCAGCTGCGACGGTTTGATGGAAACGAGGGAGGAAAAAAAAACAAACCTGCTATGCATAGGTATATTATATTTGATAAATTTAAATAGTCGTTCTCGTTTACTGCATTAAGTGAAAAAAGAAAACCTTGGGGGAAAAAAACGCCGCTCGGAATACAAAAACGTGTCGACTTTTCGTTACTTAATAAATTTTTGTTTTCAAATTAAAAAGTTTCGTAATCAAATGGTAATTTATTATGGAAAACGAGCCCGCCGCAGTATAATATCACTAATAACGCATATTACGCGTTGACGTATTTACGACGTCGGCTGTGTACTGTCTACGTCTAATCTGTGAACCAAAGAACTGTGCCGTGGATACATAAGTAATTCGGTTATCGATTATTATTATTATTTGTATTTTTTTTTACTGAAAGCAAATCTAATCCGATTGATTATAGACGCGGTTACCCAAAATGTGTATGTCCGAGGGACATTTAAAAAAATAAAAACAAATGTTTTACAAGTTTTCGTATTAAACTCAGTTTCAATGCGCCCGGATTTCTTCTGCTGCGCGGACGCCCTGGGTACACACAATAATTTATAGCCATAACACTTTACATATTTTTCGTATAGAAAGAATTTTTTTTAAATTCTGTTACTATTATTATTACGAATTTTTTTTTTCTCCTCTATATTTTTGTGATAACTGTTCCTCTGATCCGTCCCGTCAAACGTGGCATATCCTCGTCGTATAGTACTTACGACGCGACGTTTTTTTTCTTTTGACAAATATACGTGTATACCTTGTGTTTATTTTTTTTTTAACACTGTTTAAATATATTTCGTTACATTGTGTCGTGTGTAGGACGCAAATAAAAAAATATGCTCACAAACACGTGTAATGAATACGGCGACTAAAATAGTGCGTATTTTAATGTACGTAATAATGTATGAAGTAATACACTAAATAATAATAATAATACACAGAGAACAAACGTGAAAAACGAAAACGAATTCCGATCATTGTCTCCTGTATGACATATTATTGTATACGAGTTTTACGCGGGACACAATAGCGATTCGTGGTTATACATATACAGGGTGATTGATTTTTCTGCTGATTCGTTTTATTATCTAATTTTTTTCTTTTCAAATGTATATTATTTAGTCAGAGCTGGTAATGTAGCGATGATAATAAGTAAAACTCGCGCGCTTTTCCAGCTTGTTTCGTACTGTACGACGATAGGTGCCCTAAAGCTGTGAAGAATATTCTAAGCTAGAAAAACGTTTCGTATGAATATTGTAAATCAAAAAAACCGAATCGTTCGAAACTTATATGGATCGCGTATTTAGTAGGATTTATTTTCATACACGAATTGTATAAAGTTTAGGCCGGGACTTTTTAAACGGGCCTGGAGATTGTATTACGGTGTTGTGTTACAGTGTATATTATAATACGGTGATAAAACGCTATACCTACGCTTTAAGACGATTAAATAATACTACGTTTATGTAGGTTAATCGTCCTTTAGTTGAAATGAAACCGTCGCACTACGGTTATCGCGATAATTTGATCCCCGCTGTAGTGCGAATTATGCGTTTCTAAACTTTATAATATCCAGATAAACGCAAAGTGCGAAAATATAACGTTGCATCCTTTAATGATATGCTGGAGAAAAGTATGGAAACGACTCGCCGTGGTGTTTATTTCTCTGTGCGAGGCCGCGTCATCTTTTGCGGCAAATATTGGTTTTTTTTTTCATTATTCTTGTTCTTTGCTTAAAAAACTCCGCAGGCGTATACATATATAGGAGCTTTGTGTTTGATTTTCAATTTTTATACACATCATATACGTTTCAACTTGTATACTTTGTCCCAGTTATTCCGATCCAGTTTTTTTTTTTTTTATAACCAGACTGTAAACTACGTATCCAATATGCTTTTGCAGTATTAAAAATTCAGCGTTGTTTCGCCCAACTCTCGTCTTAACTTTAATCGAATTTTGTTTACACTTTATTCACCTACTTCCGACGAAATCGATCGGTTTGTTTGTGGAAACTATTTACAACACATATTGTTATATTATAATCTATACATACAATACTGCAGCTATAGAAATACGGGATGATGGGTACTGATAAGAAAAATAGCTGATGACAGGACGTATTTATTGGGGGTTAGAGCACATAACTTCAAAAAAAAAAAAAATTGTAGAATACCAAGTTTGCGTATTAAAATTTTCTTTGACCGAATTTCATTTTTATCGACCGAACCAGACAGTAAATGATGTAAATATATTGTAACCGAGCACGTGTTTGGCTTTGCTCCGCTAACAGCCTAATCGCGTCCGAACCTAGGACATTTCCCGCGACTGACTAGTCCGTCCTGAAAACCTTTTGGGAAATCTTTCGGTTTTCTATGTTGGAAATTCTGATTTTCGTCAACCGATCGGAAATTTCCACTTAATTATTGTATGTGCTCGAGGACTTACGTTCGTACGCGGCTCGTATATATTGCTTTATTATTCGCGAGAAACGGCGACCGACAGATGATTAATGACGATTGTTTTTGGCGATTTTTTTTTTCTTTCATTTTGTTAATTTAAAACGGACCGCACACGAGCACACCAATTTATACCCGCGCTCTCGGTGTTATTATTGCTGATATTTCCACGTCCAAATGGACGCTCGTCGGAAACAATGATAATTATTAAAAACGTTCGACGTACAGTTTTACGTAAGCAATAATAATACAACAACAATATCATTTCAATACGCAAATTATCGTGTAACGTATGTTTAGAGCGACTAACGAGTGCGGTGTCGTTAGCGCAGCAACATAATACAAAAAATATAACACACGTCGACGATCGTTTACAAAAAAAGCCATCCGGATTTGTAAGTTCGATCGAGAAATGTTTTTTTTTTGAAAAAACTGTGTCTGAGCATACAAACGACGTATTTAGGTACGTTTTAAAAGTATTCCGCGCGTTTATCACTTCAGCCGTCGTGTATAAAGTCGTCGCAAACAAATGTAAACGACTCGTTCTTTCGTCTTAAAAACGCTGCACCACACGTGTATCAATACATCAATACCTGCAGAGTTGTATACGAATCAACGTGATAATATTTTTACATTTCGGTCGTCCGCGCGAATGTAATTGTTCGATAACAATAATTCAATATAGCTGCGCAATCGGCAACGCAAAAATCGAACCGCCGCGCGTCACGTTTCCCGAGGAGAGTTTAAACTCCGTTCTGGTCTTCAGTTTCGGGTCGAATAACGTAAAAATATTAATAAAATATTCCAACGGTTACGTCAAAACTCTTGTGTAATCGTCTTATTATCGTCGTTGTGTAAATTTCTGTTGCGTTTTCGTCGTCCACTTTCGTACAAGAGGGCGCATTTGAAGGGCTGTAAAATAAACGATAATTCTTTTTTTTTAATTAGGAAAATCTCTTCGAGCGCGCCCCTGACGAGAACGTGTCGAACGTTGTGTTTTCCCGGTAGGTACGACGTCGCAACGTGCATATATGGAAATTTCACAATCGTAAAAATTAAAAATCGATTACGTTTTTGATGCATTTATAACGTGTTGTACGCACATAGTTTTATAGCTTCTAACCGCGAACGGGTATTATTATTTAATTGAACTTCGTTTAATTGGATCGCAAAATTATTGCCGCGCGAAGACCTACACTTACACCTTTGTTTGACCACAGTCGTTGGACAAAATGAACAAAAATATTTTATTTTTATAATCGCGTTAAAGTTTTTAACTCGTTAGCGCGCTGCGATTGGCCTTGAAAAACTGATATTATAGTAATAATACGACTTTTATGCGTAATAATAGTGTGCCCTTAATTATACCGTCGATTATACCGGTCGATTGGTACGAACGTATCGTAGGAAATTTTGAAAGAAGTTTTGATTTTCATCAAACAATTTAAATTCCCTACACGCGGGATTCGAAGACGTTGGACAGCAGAGCAGCACGATAGTAAAAATATGTATAAAACCTGTAAAGAAAAAAAATCGCCGCGTGTACGCCGATGATCACAATATAGGTATTTTTTTTTATATAATCGTGTTGATCCGTAAAAAGAGACGTTTCCGCGGCTCGCGCGCCGATTGTTGCGGAAAAACACGAATTGTTTTAACATCGTTTTTTTCTCCGTCGACAACTTTTCGTAGAAGCTCCGATTTTCAAAGTCGATACATCTAATGAAAGGTCTACAAACTCCGGCGGTCGAAGCTTTTTTTGGAATTTCGCCTACTTTTTCGGTTAGAGTACGCCCCAAAAACCAAAAAAAAAATGGGAATTTTGGAAAATTTTGCGGCAAAAAATTGGAAATCTTAAGATCTGTGATTACCCACGCGACTGATAGAGGTTTTTTTTCTTAAAATTCGTTTTTCTAAAACGATCCGTATAATATTATAATAATAATAAGTAAAACGGATTATTATTACGGTCCGGACGAGAACACGGCGAGGCGGCGTCCCGCAGCACTACTGCAACGGTAAAAAACGAAAATCACCGTTAGTGATAAGGACGCGGAGATAAAGAAAAAAAAACACGTCGTAATATTATTACGATTTATTACAATGCGAGACGTGTATAATAATAATAATAATATTCGTCCGTTATCCATCCGATTCGCCGCTCGCTCATACGCAACAGTAATTATTATAATTTCATTTGTTTTTTAACGATTATCATCGTCATTCTCGACGAGCGAGTGCGCAGAAAACGCGATTTTACGTATTTATTTTAATTTTTCGCAAACGTCGTTTTTTTTTTTTACTCTGTAGTTTACTCTGCTGTATCTATACCGCGCGTTCCAGTCCGCTGCTGCTCGTCTGCCTGAAAATAAGTTTTTCACGGTTTTGTGGTGATTTTTTTCTTTTCGTTTTTCGCACGATTTCCTTCACGCGTACACTAATCCTCGTTTTCGCGACTCACACAACTGAACAATTACGCGAGAAATTCTGCTGCAGATACATGTATGTATATTATTATATCGGTATATATTGTATATCAGGGATGCACAACCTTTTCAAGTCGAAGGGCCAAAAATAGGAAAAAGGATCATGTCGAGGGCCAAAGCAGCGCGTGAATATCAAAAAGAGGGCCAACTTTAAAGGCTACGCGGGCCAAAATTGGCCCGCGGGCCATAGGTTGTGCATCTCTGTTGTATATTATAATACGTATTGTAGCGAATAACGCGCGATTTTCGAAAATTTACAAATATGAAACAACAATTTTATTTACAAGCACATCGTCGTGTTCGTTAGGCATTTTATAGTTTGCGTTTGATTCGATTTGAAATCGCCGTGTATACACTCAACACTACCTTATACCTAAAATAAGTCATTCGAATTCATAAAACGTGTTTATTCGTGCAGACGTAACGCTCATGTGCGTATGTAATATTGTTCGCTCGCGTTTCACCGCCAAAACGCTGACGAAAAATCGGCATAAAAAAAATTCAAAACGGCTCGTTTTAGATTCCGAGCGCTCCGGTTTTCAACACCTCTAACGTAACGTCTATAAAATCCGGTAGTATTTCGGTTGTTTTTTTGAAATGTCGTTTTGAGTTTCGCCCCAAAAACAAAAATGAAATCGAGTATTTTACGGTGAAAATTTTGAAATTTTCAGCTGTGGTAACACGGCGTTTTCGAATAGAAGGTGTGTTTTTGTGGCCATAACGTTCGAAATAATGATCGGAGCAAGCTGAAACTTTTACACAATTTTCAAATACACGAGTTACAGGAGGTACAAAGTTTCAAGTGGTTTCGAAAATTTTCGAGCTAAGTACATGAGTTTGAAATCTTCGAAAAGTACCACCCATATATATACCCACGATACATATCGACAATAAACTAAACTAAATGGAGGTTTTATAGTGGGAAATTTTCGTACAAACTAACAAGAGATCTTGAATTTTAAAATAAAAACCCTCATTTAAATTCAAACAATTCAATTCCTGGCCCAGATGGCCTCTTCTCTATACGCCACCGATATATGGTATGTTTAGAATAATTAATTATTACCACTATACATATATTATTATAAATATTTGAGTTTTTCGAAAGTCTCTCGTTAAAAAAAAAAAGAATTGCGCGACACTTTCAACAGCTGCGTAATCATAATGCAGTAGGCGAAAACCTCCAATTCTTTTTACATTTTTTGCGTGTCTTTAAAAACATTTTAAAGACTTTTAAAAAGTTTGTACGTGTTCTGCGATTACTCCCTATACGGGTGTACGATAACGAAAAAAAAAACGATTTGTCGGGGACACAGTATATATGACGTGTATGTTTTATGATTATTCGGCCACACGCCCTCCGTTTACTTTTTTTCGGGTAACGGGCGCGTACCGTGTGAACAATTTTTTCGAAAAAATTACGTAATTTCACCGGAAATTCGACGGCGGTTTAAAACAAACACGTATTGTATTTTGTGTTTTGGCGCAAAGCGAAATTCGACGAGCTGGTGAAATCTTCTCTCTTTTTTTTGTTCATAAAAAAAGCGTCGTCGTTGTTTCGACGGGCCGCGTTTTTTTTTTCAAAACCCGCGTTTCGGAAAAACAAAATAACCAAAAATCAACACTTTTACACTCGCGCGCGTAATATTACGTGCGTACATTGTTTTGCTTTTTTTTTACGAAAACAGTAGGCTCTCGTGATTTCTCTCCGTTCGCTTGGATCGGCCGGAAGCGAAAAACGATAATACCGCATCTGCGAAGTATCCGTTTGTTTCGCGTCGTACGAGAAACGTAAAAATCACACCGTACGGTCATTGATATCAGCGTTTTTTCTACGCGAAAAAACAAAAAAAAAAACTCCTAGCTAAAAACCTATAACGGCGGAGTAGTTTTCGACGATGTATTACTACACATTTCCATTTTTCGCGTGTATAATTCGTTTCGTTTGTCGCGCAAAACATCGCGTTTAATAATAATCGTGTTTGCGACAGCTCGCGGTTTCTCGCCGCGCGACGATATCGTAGTGTATCAGAATTAGCGGCGAAGTAAAAGACGCGCCGCGAACCGTATCGATTTCGCGTGCCCGTCGCGCGGAAAACCGTCGTAATATACGCGGTTTCGAAAATATTATAATTTTAATACGAAAATTAACCGTTTACGATAAAAAGCGTACAAAGACGCGGGGACCGAGACGGCGCGGAGTCTGCGAACGTCGTATACCCAGGCAGCCTCTTATTATATTTAGACTGCGCGATGTAAATTATATTGAAATTTCCTTGTCTCGCGCGCGGGGACAACGTTTTTCGGAAAACGACCTGATGTTTGATGAAAATTCGTCTCGATGGAGTATTATATTGTACATGTCCCGTACGTCGCGTTTCGTGTGTTCTTAGATGGTCACGCGCGTGTAACGGACGCCAGCACAGGGCTGTGTGACCTGCTGGCAAAAGGTTTTTTCGGCGATTTTTCTTCCGAGCATGCGGGAATTGTGCTCGCCAGCTTTTTCTAGAAAAATCACACATCGGTACGCTACGCGAGTCTCGAAAAGTTTCACATATTTCGTCAGATCGGAACCGAGTTGCCGCTGTACGTATGGCAAATATTATCACAAGACCGCCGCCAGTATCAGTGTTTTTTTCTAGCAGACTTGCTGGTGGTGATTTTCCGACTCGAAAAGTAAAAACGCTCACGATCCTTGACAAGATCGCGTAGACTGCAGCTGGGCGGTGTGTGAACGCCACTGCCGAGAGACGTTAGTTGTAAAAAAAATAACACACGATCCGATTTGTTGTTGTGCGCGATCAAAAACAGGACACGGATGTATAAGAAAACGAAACATATTATTATTATTAAAAATTTCAGTCCCTGACCGCGTTTTGCGGCTTACTTCCGCGCACGTTCATCTTGTACACGTCGTGCATATTAACTGCACGTATATTTTGTAGTATTTCACCGAAAAGTTGTTGTTACGTGGGCGGTGTCGTCGCCTTGAAAATGAATGATCGTCGGGTACGTTCCTATTTTAAAAACATGTAATAAATGCGATCAAAAGAAAAATATCGAGTTTTTACGTACGTCTCGCTTTTCGTCCGATTGGAATTTTCGTTGATGCGACGACAACTGTGAAAAGAAGTTGCTCCTCCACATGTTCGATTGTACGTGAAGAAGAAACCGTCCGGGAATGTTTAGACGATAATTTGTACTCCAGAGAAAAACGTTCAAAAAGTTTCATTTTATTTACATACAGATTTTCAGGTTTTTCATACGTGGGTTGATTTCGGGTTTTTGAACACTCTAACTACGTACCGAACATGTTGAAAATCGCACAATTTTTTTTCGCAGATCTACCGACTGGTTTCAAGATTTATAACGACGTGTGATTTTGTTAAAATCAGTCACACTGACTAATCGTTGTGTCGTCTGGAAATTTTTAACGCGTCTGCGAAAAAACTTTTAAAAAAAGTCCCATCGTTTTATCCGGGTTTTCACCGGGGGACGTCTACTCGTAGTAAAACTGCTCGCTCAGAATCGTTTTTCCGAAAACGTTTCAACCGAACTGTACACGGTGACCCGGCCGTCGCTAACGAACTACCCACGCCGCCGTCTAGAGTGACCCCGGCTTTTTTTAGGATCATTCAAAGTCGATAATTATTATCATTAACGCGCTGCGCGTGAGCCGGAGTATGTACTCTACGTTATTATACCGATCGCGATTTCATCTCGGCGGCCCGCCCGAGGTGCACGGCTCGTGTGTATATAATAATAATAATATTTTTTTTATATAATTTTTTCATGATTATTATACACACACTAGACAAGTGTATAATAAATATATATCCAACCACACAGCTAATGCGTTTTTGACGTTCGTATCGCGCGCGCGCGCGAGACGATCGTGACTGGGCGCAAATGCGATTCGATGATTTTTTTTTTTCTGCCTGTATGTATTAAAATAACGAAAATCATTATATTATTAACGTACACGTACACCGCAGCAATACGTATAAAACCAGAGAGACCGAGCGTGTATGAAACGGAAAAAAAAATCATATTATTATTGCTGTAGAATCCCGCGAACGTCGAAAATCGTATATTTTTTTCACGACGCGTGTATAATTAGTAATATTTCGCAGCGGTTCGACGTCGTTTTCCGCCGCGAATCGTACCTAAGTTTGAATAGAAATTTTTGGAACCGACAAAATCAAAAAAACGGTCCGATCTGAATGTAACAATACCTGCGTGGCTCATCTTACATCTGTATGTAATAATAATTAGACCGTATAGTCCGCTGCAGGTTTTTACGCCTCGCGTCCAATACGAAACACCGCTCCGATCGGCCGAGATCAGAACGAACCGCATAACCGCGATCTTTACATTCATATAATATAAATCCGTCAAAACAATACATAGGAGGCAGGTGGTGTAAAGGTTCTAAAATGCGGTTTGTTCCGATTTCGGCCATTTCAGTATTCCTGCCGAATTTTTGGCGGAAATTTTATACACCAGTGACCCCCGAGTGCCAGGATAACAGTGGCGTCTGAACACGTCCGAGACGTATTGTTACGTTCTTTGCGCCCAGCGAATTCCGATCAATAGTGGTGTCTACGCGATTACACTCTACAGTTATTTGAAAAATGTAAAAAATTTATCAGTCATGTTACCTTATTAAGCTATATATAATAGCAATAATAACCGTACTATTAATTTACACGCGCGTATAAATCTCGTAAAACTTTATCGTGTTTTGAATATTATACGCACGTGTTTTGATGTAGCTGCTCGTCTGTCTGCGCACCCCGATCTCTCTCGACCCGTGTGTGTGTACTACAATAATATGATACAGTGTAAACGTGTATAAATATTATACGTAATGCGTTACGACGGTAGTAATAATAATAATACACCGGTTACCGTTCTCGGACGGTTTTTATCTCGAGATTTTCCTCGGATATTTATTACGGGTATGTTAATAAAATAACGCTTTACTATACTCGTATACGTGTTATCTGTTATGGAAATGAAATGCGGCCGTTAAAATGTAAAAATGTTGTACGCGTGAAATGCAGGATGGAGGAGTTAACGCCGCCGAGTTTTTCGTCGGACATCTCGAGAACGTCATGAGATCTTCTCTATGGCGCGTGTATGATACGGGCTCGTGTACGATATATCGAGACGTAAAATCATCGGTTTTTTCTTTTACGGCGATTCGTACAATGGTCGAACGGCCATTTTGATTTATCGAGTGTAGACTTACAGATTGTTCCGATCGTAATACTTCGGAGACGCTGAAAAACTAAATCGACGTGCGTCAGAAACGTGCTCGTTGTTCCTTTTCTGATCATTATGTCCCGTCGTCCCGAAAAACTTTCGCTTTTTATCCCGTTTTTAGAAGACGGTCCCGTTTTAATCCCGTTGTTTCCATATAGTTATGTACATTTTACGAAAAAGATGCACGAAACAAATATGAAAAAGTTACTCGTAAACCATGAAAGTTATATAAATGACGGATAACAACAGTTTTTTCGTAGAACGTTCAAAGTTATTTTTTTGAAAATTGTTCAAAAGTCACAGAAAAAAGATGTATACACTCGAAATCTCTTTCAACGACTTCTCGACCGTTATTGAATCAAGTCGTTGGCTATTCCTGGGAAAAATGCGTCTGTAGAAAGAACGTTTTCGAATGTGTGGACGGATGAAAAAAACCGTTTTGATGTCGAAACCGTCAGATCGATAATTATTTCAAAACTGTACTTTAAAAGCTTCGCAATTTCTTTTGAAGCGCCCGAAATTGTGGAAAGTGTGGGAATATCGAATTCGCGAACAATGAAGACGGTGTAATTTTCGTAATTAAAAAAAAAAAAAAAACGTTTAATACGTTAAAAGTAAATTTTTCTAATCGTTTGAAAAACTATAATAGTTTCAACATTGTGTTGTCCGACGAATAATGAAAAGAAAACAAACATTTAAACGCCTTAGTCACATTTAGGTTAGTTACACTCAAAAAGTAGTAAGAAAATAATTGGACAAAGGTTTTTTTTTTGGGGAGACTTTTTTTTTATTTTCTCAACACAATCACCCTAGTAATGGTACAAAAATATATTATTTCACAATCGTCGTCGTCGCATAATACATAGTAGTAGTACGCACACGCCGTACGCGCTGCAGTCGTCGTCGTTGTTGTTGTTAAACTCCGGAGGCCGCGTTTTTTTTTTTTTTGTTGTTCCACGCGCGGCCATCGTCGTACGGCGGCGGCGGCGGCGGGGTAGAACGAATTTCAATGGAAAAAAAAAATATTTAAAAAAAACACAACGCGCGGCTGACTGACACGTATACATACATAAAAAATATAATAATAATAATACGGCCGACAGGTAGTCAGGCGAGACAAACCGCAGCGTTTCGTCTTCCCCGGCACGGTTTTACGATTTTGTTCACGGCCCCGCATAATAATAATGTACAAAACTATATATATATACGAGTATAAGAACACGTTATTGTAATGATACTCCCGCGAGATGGAGATGGAGAGAAAACAGACGCGTTGACAAAAATACGTATTTAATCGTAAAGCGATATAATGGTAATTTTTTTTTTTTTTTACTTTCTGTTTAAACTCGAGTACGCCGCGCGGTACAACATCCGGACCATTGAGACGTATCTTTTCACGAAACGGTGTAACCAAACGTGAATATCGCGCTAATTTCGTCCCTATTTTGTTATAATCCGTTTTGTTTTCCACGCGTGTATGGCTTCTTCTTCTTCTTTTTGCACATCTGGTTCGATGTTGGGTTTTTGAAACGAGTCGAGGAGACGATCAGATCGTTGATTTTCATCGAAAACGTTTCGCCCATGTGATAATGTGTTGACGGACAAGTACGTCAACAGTGAGATACGCGCACTCCGTGTAGGTGTCCGTGTACAAAACAGCCCCAAAATGTTTCTTCGACAATAAATTACGTTCTATTCGAATCTACTTGAACCGAAGTACGCGATTCCCAAAAAACGCGCGGTTCTCTTCTTTCAAACATATCGTCCCCGCGCGCCCCTATTTTTGCACGCCGTTTGAAACGAATCATTTCGAGTTGTATTGGCAGGCCGCACAAACACACGTACGATTTCGTCTCGAATACAAATAATAATATATGGTATTAAACACCAAAAAAAAATGCCCTGTCTCGCACGTGTATGGCTTTGTGGGTCACGGTGCGCGCTGGAACGTCCGAAAAATCAAAACGACCGATCTTTTCTACCACGAATTTAATACGTATCCTTGTTTTTCTCTTATATACACACCTACGAGTACGCTTTTGTTGAATTTGCAGCACGCGTCTTCTTCCTATTTTTCCCAACTACTATTCGAGGTCGGCCGCCTTCGGTCCTGTTTCTCCGCTTATTTCGGACACGTCAACGGTCAGTCCTGCGCAACAGCAAACCCTCGTATCGTTTTCAACCGTTTCCATCCGTCTCTTCTATACTCTTTTTCCATTAACGTTCGTTTTCATACAACCACTCAACTTCTTATGCTTCAGTTTCTTCTCATCGCGTGTCCGAACCACGTGTCCTCTCGCGTACCCACCATCGTGCAGACGTTTCAAGCTTTTGTCCCTATACACGCTCGAAACGGACGTCACCACGTTTCTCACTTCGGTAAAAGTAGGCGTACCTCTTTGCAGACCCGAACGTGGAAATAAACATTGTAGAAATAAATTCCCGAAAACGGCGAATCGATCGGCGAAAATCGATTTCCCCGCGGGACATCTGCTGCGCAATCATTCGATATATATCGTACTGTGGATATTTTCGCGTACGCTACACGCTGTGCGAAGATATCGACCAGGGAGCAACAAAAAAAAAAAACAGAGAAAAACGGTCTTTTTTTTTTTAACTCGTAAAGAGAGAAAATAAAATATAAATTGCGATTCTTACGACTCTGCCGGCTCGCGATAGATTGTCGTCTTTTGGTATATATTCTTTTATTACTCGTAAAACGAAAGAGAAACCGTTTTTTTTTTTTTTATACCTCCACCGTTTTTCTAGACTACGTTAGAATAATATAATTTATGTGCGTATAAGAGACGACGAGGAGAACAAAAAAAAAGGTAACGTTTGCAGCAATATTTGAATCGCGTATTACTAATTTTTTTTTCGTTCTGCGGCGGCGGCGGACCGACAAAAACAGAACGCCTATAGATAAACACTAGGAGAAATCGTAAACGCGCGATTTGTTGTTGCGTTCTCCTCTATATTAATATATTGTTTGGATCGTCACGATGATTATGAGACTTCTGTCCGTGCATAATGGTATCGCACTTTTCTAAATTATAATAAATCTGCTGTTCGCCACAAATAAAACGATCGTTACGAATAAAACATACAGCGTAAACATCAAATTAGTGAAAAAAAAAAAAATATTGTTGTTCCCGCGAGAGTGCGACCAGAATTCTCGCAGGTCAAACGTGTTTTTTTGGAAAAAATATAAAACCGTAAAGTTAAAGGGGAATAGTTACTATCGGATTCCGCCGGAGCGCGTTCTGTACCGTATTTATATCTTAGTTTCGTCGGGGATGATCTTATAAGTTGCTTACACGACGGTCGACTAATTTTTGTTTTGAAAAACGATTTAGAAGAATACACTGTTGTTGAAATTTAGATTATTAAAAAAAAAAAAATGCCGCTGCGCTCTTCTGGCAAACCACGGACTGCTGCAGGGATCGAGTGGTTTTTTTCTGTTTCTTCGCGCGGCGGCCCCGAACCGTAAGGTCCCCCCCGGGCCACTCCACGTCGGTGGGCGCGTACGAAAAATGAGTCCGAGGCAGAAAAAGAGGAAAAATTTCAAAAAACCCGAGGAAGCCAAAATTTACAGGTTAAAGAATCGGTCCGAGTAACAATAAGATTCAAAAACGATTAAAAAAAAAAAAAATGCGTGATATTACGACTCAATTGTCGGCGATGGATGGAACGTCTTCGATCCGTGCGAGACACCTCGTAAATCCGTCGTGGAGAATTCTCGTCAAAACCGTCATCGAAAAGATCGCGTCGCGTTTATTATTATAAACGCGCGCCGTCGAACCGGCCGACCGTGCGATGTATACGACGAAATCGGCAGCAGCGCGCGGTAACGAGTCCGCTGGTGTACAGCGTGTTTCGCTAAAAAAACGGTAAAGCCGGCCGGACGACGTTGGATTAAAACGGCGTTCTCGGGACATGAAAAGTAATATGAAAACGAACGTTTCGGGAAAATTTTAATACTTTCGCAGGAAGCGTGTTATCACCGTAGTCAGTATTGTCTCTTGTAAATTCTTATAGCTCCGACCGCCAAACTCGGGGTAAACACCATCGTTTTGTAGCGACAAAAACTACGCGCTACAGAGCACAAAAGAATCGAACGTAAACTATAGAAGTGTGTGCGCGAATTCAAAGTTTGACTAGCTCGGGGATTTTGTCGATTTCGTTGCTAGAAAGAAAGATTTTTACTTAAAAAAAAAAAAAGAGTTATTGCGCGCGCGCGCGAAAGAATACCAAAAATTTTCCGAAACGTTGATTTTAATTTTACTCCTTTTCATATCGCGAAAACCGCGTTTTCGTAATCCACGGCTGACGAATATTTACCGTTTAAGCGGAACACGCTGTATGGTATAATACAGTTAGTATTTTCTCGTTTTCTCCGAGAGCAAATATAACGTGGAATAAACAGACGTAAAACACGCGTGTCTTCGATTGAAACGAGAAAAAAACGAAAAAAAAAAATTGGCGGAGAAGAGCGAGAAAATTCACATTCATATTATACGAGACGTCGATTTTTTACACCTGCAGCGACGATTCGGGCGATAGTATCCAGAGATTTTTTTTCAAGGGATACGAAATTATAGATCTTATAATTTTACAAAATGTAAATACTGTTGTACGGAGAGGACATTTAGAGTGAAAACTAGATATCACTTTTAATAATTTAAAATGTTGATTGGAAGTATTGTATAATTTTTCTGAAATTCAATACTACAAAACGACGATTATGAAATCAACCGTGATTATCGGTGTATTACGTAGGGTTATATTCACCATGAAAATACTTACGCAGTGAATATCGGATATGTCATAAAGAAAAAAAAAGGTAATGTCGAGAACGTCCATGGAGACGTTTTACTATAGGCGATATAGTACAATATTTATATGTAAATTATATTACGTTTTCATAGTTAATAATTGATTTGTCTGTATACAATCAAAAAGACAGATTCGGTATCGACAACAAAACTTCCTTATTATATAATATTGTACGACATTTTGGCAATCCTGACAAAATCGCCTAATGTTTCCATATCAACGTCATTAACATGTAACATGCTAGTGTTTTTTTTTAAGGTAAAACGTCGTATTATTACGGAACTTTCATTTTTAACTCGCGACCCGAACATTTCAACAATTGTACATTGTGTCAAACATAGATGATAGCATATACGAATGGAAAATTCTCAAATTAAGGGGCATCATAATCCGAAAGAGTTACTGTCGAATTCCACCAGAGACACCGATTTTTAAACTGTAATACCGACTAAAAATATTTCCGCTTAAATTTCTCGCTAGTTTACTGTTTTCTATAAAAATTTACTACCTACGTTCGCAGTGTAATAACGGACCGCTGTCGATTATATCGTTATGTGTACACATCTATAGTTTTTATCTCTTTCTTTTTTTTTTCTGCAGCACTCGTTTAACTTAATTTCGTTTCGTTATTATAGAAAATATTTTAAAAAAAATACACCTTACACTGGTTTATATTGTATATTATAGGAACAAAAACCGTAGCGAGAGAGTGAGTTTTACAAAATGCGTTTATTGCTCCGAATCTAAATAGGTTTACACCCCTAGGTATAATATCCGTGGCCACTAAAACGGTAGCGATGATATGATAATAATGCACGTCGTTAACGAGATCTTTTTCACTTTTCATTGTCGTCGCGCGATCGACTTTCACTCGTTGTTGCACGGACGATTTTCTTCTGAAGGTATGTTTCGTGGAAAATAATAATATATATATAGATTCGCATAACGTGTGCTGCGCGCTGAAAAGCAATCGATGGGCAAAATCAATTGAGTTTGTTAATAAAAAAACGCTACAATTTTCTGTGAAAATCCGTTGACAATGCGTTTGTCGTATATACATATTTTTTTGAAAAACTTTATACGTTTTTATACTAGTATAAATAATTACTGGATCGTGCGTTTTAACGACTTTTACTTGCACACAACACGCGTGCGTCGTGTACTTTTTATTGTATTTTTATACGTCGAACATAATAAAACGTTATAAAATACCACCGCGGTTTCATTAAAAACCATATTACCTATACTGTACGTTTATTCTCTTCAACTCAATTCTCTTCTTTTACTTTTCCTCGCGTTTGAATTTTGTTTGCTCATCGAGTTTTATATATCCCGAGACCAAAAAAAAATTGAATTTTACGGCGCGAAAAGTTTAAAATTTTCAGGTTTGTTATGTAATGACGTTTTCGGGTAGGTGAGTGCTTCAATCGTTACGTTGAACATGTTGGGATTTCGTTTTACAATTTTTATTTTATTTGAACAGTTTTTCGAATGTTCTGATTATTTTTAAAGAGTTACGGGCCCCGAAAATACCCAAATCTGGAGTGTCAGACGATTTAGTTTCTTAGCCGTAACGTCCAAAATAACGATCCGAAAAATCTGAAACGTTATATTCAAACACGCAAATAGATGCAGGCTTGATAAAAGTTTCAAGCGAACATTTTTGAGCGGAAATTTTTGAAAAATTTACTAATATATACCGTTTTTTTTCGACGGCAGTCACTCGGCAAAACGCTTTTCCCTTTTACAAAACGTGTTTTGAGTGGCCCCTTGAGAACATTTTTTCGTTCCGGCCCTTATAGTAGTGATATAACAGTAGTATTCAACAAGCATGATATTGTTACGTGAATATCGTTTTTTTTTTACCGT
Source organism: Hormaphis cornu (assembly GCA_017140985.1). Lineage (NCBI taxonomy): Eukaryota > Metazoa > Arthropoda > Insecta > Hemiptera > Hormaphididae > Hormaphis > Hormaphis cornu. Next base: position 20,604,410 of record CM029362.1, read on the forward strand.
CCGCATAAAACAATGTGTATATTATGTTCTCGTGCAGAAAAATGGACACATCACAGACGAGAGGATATAACGAATAACAAAACACACACAATGCAAAAAGTCCAATTTTGATTATTTAATATTACCTACTCGTTGCTCGAGCACGATGATACGCAGTTACGACGAATTTTCTCACGAATTTCTTTCTACGTTCTGTATAATAATATGACGATGATGATCACGAGAGACCTGTCGTGTGACGTCGTGTATAATGTGAAGTGTGTACCCACATAAAGTGCTCGTATTTTCCACGCTTTTTTATCGTGAAATCACTGCTAATTTAGTACACTATACATTATATCAGTTTGTAACAATAAAATATATTTGCTCTGACGTTATCGCGGTCGAAAGTGTTACGCAAACTTATTTCAACCGTTTCTTTGCGAAAAATCAACCAAGTTTGGGTATAAAATCAAACTTATATCGTTACGTACTGCTGCACTTGCTAAATTTCTAAAAACATAGAGTATTTAATATTCTCCACGAAAAAAAAGAGTTTTTGCCGCCAAAACAACATCGCGCCACGTATCCCTCACAATTTCTTTTAGATCTTCTTCGACTGAATCGATCGACCTTTTTTTCCAAGTGGTTTCCAAGCCAATGTAGGAGCTTTGTCGTTTTATCCAGCTAGTCACTGGCGCTACACCGACCATATTATATCGCGCAGCTCCATGTATTAAAGATAATAATATTATCATATATTATATGATACCTGTAAACATATACCGAAGATTTTGAAAAGTAAAAACGAACAAAAAGTCCTCTCGATTTTTAAAGCTATACAACACGCGTTAACTTTTTAGTGGATCGTTTCCGAGCGAGTAAAATCGAAGAAAATTGAAGAAATATATGTATATTGTTTCCGCGTTTCCGCACAAATGACCATGTTTCTTCAACCCGATGATACCTTTGCCGCCGTACAGTGTCAAATTCGTTTTATCGGTTGTTTTTGAAAATATTACACTACCTATTACTATATATATACTTAACGCACTTGATGTTTGGTTCTGGTTTTGATCTGGCACGTGTTACAATCGCGCGCAAAATCAATCCCTGTACAAATTGTATCGGTTATTGACCACGTCGCGCAACGCTTTCGAAACTTGCTCGTTTTTTTTTTAGGTTTTTTTTAAACGATCAATTGCGTACCGTGTACATCTTTGACGCCTCCAACCGCGGTCGACAGATATAATATAACTTTACACGGAAACGAAAAATAGTAATTACTTACTAATAGTACCTACTCCGGCGGCACAATATCGTCAAATAATTTATTTTAATATCGTTAAAAACGCATTAACACAGTGTTAAAGACTTGTTCAAGCGAGTGCAGGTATACACGACGCGCGTATCATGTACGTATACATTGTGTACCATTTCTCACGAACGCGGCTTCTTTTTCTATACGGTTTTTTTTTTTTTCATATCTGGCCGTATACAATATTATATAAATTACCCATACGCGATCGCCCTTGTCGCAAGGTTTTTCGGTTTTCTTATAATTTTTTTTTTCCCCCGTAAACGTACCCATAGATACACACCCATTCTACCTCAAAACACCTACATGCCGTTTTGGCCGAGAAAACTACTTTCGTTCGACGGGGCTCAACCGTATAATATTATTATAACACAGTATCCGTCCGGTAAAAAGACCTGGTCACGGCGTCTGTGTGTGTTTCAAAAAGGATTCAAATGTGCTACGGAATTATTATATTGTGTTTCTCTTGAAAAAAAACATAACGAATGTATCGTGTACTCTTCGGGAGAAGTTTTACAGTGAAAAGCAATATCGGGCATTCGACTAGCGCCCTACAAGCAATTATTCTCGATGTCCAAGTGCACAGTACGGTCGCCGTGTTCACCATTCTGCGGTTAGTGTGAACTATCGAAACACGCTGTCCTTTACTGTACCTGTGTGTTTCCATTACAACACAAACATAGCCTTTTAAAATCCGGCGTTGTTTTTGAGACGCCGTATGACACAGTCAATAGAATACCCGCACGAATTCGTATTGTTGACGGATTATTAAAACGTTTTTTTCCTACCGGACACGTATGCAGTTGGTTCATTTGTACACGCGTATATGTCACACTGCGCCAAACGAAATACACCTGCATATCGCACGACGAACGGCGATTATATCGAGTCACGGGAACTTTTAGCGATTCATTTTGTATATATACTATTAAAAATATTTTTCATGGCCATAGGACTATATCGTGTAGTACCTACATCCAGGTACGTACGTACGTGCAGTCGTAAAACGCGTTTGCAACGCACGAGAGTACCCGCTAAAATATTATGATGTCGGTAAAGTGCAGCCCATCCAAATATTAAAAATATAATAAAAAGCGAAACCGTGGCAATAAAAGCGCGTACGCCGCCGCGTATAAAACTCGCGACGCGGTTCACTCGCCGAACGTCGTGAAAACAGATAACGAAAAAATTATCGTTCGTATCGTGTCGTCCAGTGCCCGTGGTGGTGTATCGTTGTGTCGAGAACCGTTTTTTATTTTTTCTACCGAGCAATAGTCGTGTAAACATAAAATCCATCCGTGTCATTTACTATCATACGGCAATGAAAATATAAAATCCGGGCGAGTATGAACGTCGAACACAGACCTCGTCGTCGTAGTTCGTAACGATATGGCAAACGCGGAGAGTAACTATAGGAGAATACACTTTGTCTGCAGCAGTCGACGGAGTAAAAAGTGCAACGTAAAACGACTGTATTTAACCAAAGTACACTATTGTTGTTCGTAGGGTTTTCCTCCGTTTTTGTTCTTCGGCTCTTATTTACGATATCGCCGCCGCTCCATCTCGAGCTTCTTTTCCGTTCTTCACTCCCTCCGACCTCGACTTTCGTGATCCCGTCTCGTGTCCGGTTCCCGACTAGTGGCCGGCCTTCACACCTCGTCGATACGTGTCCATCCTGGCCTCTCTTACGGACTCCGATCGTGTTTGTTTGTGCCGTATTGTTTCTTCTCGGTTCGTTCGTGTAACTCCTATTTTCCTCTATATAGTTAATATTGTACAGCGTGTGGTTGGTCTGTACAGTTTTTTTTTAGCAGAATGGACGTGCGAGTAGTAGGTGGTCGGCGGGTGTTTCGATCGCCTCCGAGCGTTTTTCAGCTATTGTATATAAAATTATTATAATATTGTAGACACCGTACGATATCTCACTATCGCGTACGTATAAATTAACAACGCGGTTTACTCGAAAATAATATAAAAATTTTTTCGCAATTCGAATTTGACGTGAACGTGAACGTTTCGCAACGTGGAACGCGCGCGTCGACGACGGTCGCGGCAAAACCGCAAAAACGAAACGCTGTTCGTGACGTACGCGAACGAGAGACGTACACAAACGCATATTTTGCAATTTTTTTCAACGGTGTTTTTGGATCGTTTTTCAATCGAAAGCGGTCGTAATTTTAGCGCGCGCGTTTATGCGATTTCGAGTGCTGTAAAATCTTAGCACTCGCGTTTACGCGAATAACACGTTACGGTGTAGTAAAACGCTACAAAAACAATAATTTATGTAACGGGTTCGCGACCGTTTTAAGACCGCTCGCGCCAAGTTTCGCGATAAATCATCGACAGGGCTAGCCGGGTGTTTCGAAAAGCTTTCCCCGCAAAACGACATCGGTAATTCATAGCGCGTATACATATATTAGCTGCTGTCTCACTTACGGTTTGAAATGTTCGTAACTGCAGTGTGTACTAAAAGCGATTCGGCTTTTAAAAATCAAAATACGTAATACGGGTTTGCTCGCGAACCGTCCCAAGACGGTTTTTAGATTACACGACGCGCGCACGTTGATCGGATCCGGGAGACGTATACGACGTTTTTCAGGACCGAGGAAATCGTAGGGATTGTGCAACTGCGCAAGTGTTACAGATTATTATAGGTTTAACATCATCATCATCGTATTGTCACGAAACTCGAGAAATCATTGATGCAGATTTCAATAATTCCGAACCTGCTGCGAGGGACGTATAACATAACGAATATCGCTCGCGTATACGCTCGTTGCGTCGTATTTCGAGCTATAATAACCTGACCAAAACAATGTTATTGTCTTCTTCTTCTTTCTCGGCTTTCCGTCAAGGACCGCTGCTGCATTTATTTTGGGTCTCGCCGTCCAGGTCTACCACAATATGTACGCTTCAAGTATCTGGCTATCGATCGTTCTGAGTGTTCCTGTACGAGTTTTGTTTGTTTTTCCAACGAGAGCACACCGTCTTTATTACAGTCTCCGAGCGCGCCCCGAACCACCTGCAGTAGCGTGATGAACTAGCTAAGATATTGTCGGTTTCTTCTTCCTATTCATACGGGTTTCGTGCGGCTGAATCGAGTATAGATCATATTGGAAGTATTTGAAGTTTCGGCTGTCGTCAGTTTACTGCCGCAGTGTGATGATTATTGCAGCCGAAAACGTAACGACGACACTGCAATACGTACCGCGGCGTGTTGTATCGTCATCGCTCTCCCGACCGTGCAATAAAGGGCCGGACGAATCTCGCCGTCGGCGGCGCGTAATTATTAATTTATGTACGATAATAACGCGCAGATTATCCCGCGGGACCGCACGAAAGCAGCTATGCCACGGCCGCGGTTCGTTTGATTGTATAATATATTCTCGCGTCCGTAGTAGTTCACCGTTCAATGTCACCGTGTGAAATATGTTTGTTTTCCTATCAAATATAATAATACGACACGGCGTCATTAGATGGTTCCCGGACGTGGATAATCGAAAAAATGAAAAAATCGAAGCGAACTCGTCCAAACCGAACGGTCCGGCAGAATCACTAAATTAATCAGAAAAATTAACGACTCCGTTCATGTACTTCATTCCAAACGGGGAGGAAAATAAGACTGCATTGGCCATAACACTCGGATCATGACGGGGCAGACGAGGTACCTCTTGTGGAACGGAACTGACGGTCATGATCTGTAGTATTCTCACTAAACGCCCCTAGGTTCTGTACGCGGCGGGGGAGCTGAACGACCTCGGCATCCCCGGCACGCAGCTATTATCCCCCGACGAAGATCAACAAAGTCTAGACGAATTCGACTCAATTTAACAAGCGTTTTAAACGTACTGTAAAATTTGACCGTTTGTTGTCAATAAAAATAAAATATCTTTCAGACCGCGCTGCAGCCGCGATGACTACCGCCGGGTTAGGTATATCCTAATAATAATCCTAATAATAATCCTAATAAATCGCGCACCGTTTCGAACGTTTTCTAAACAAGCGTATGAGGACGATTTTGTCGGCTTACTACTATAGTAGTGTCTTTTGTGACAGAATGAGTTTGTGTGTACCTCATAATAATATACATAAACGGTCTTGACAGCAGCTTGGTCAAAGACTTGTTTTTTTCGAAATTTATTTTTTGAAACGCTATAAATATCGGCTGCAGTACGCGCTAAATAGACGTAGTTTTGCCGTCATGTTTTTTTTTTCGTTTTATTTTTTTATACGTTTTCGCGCGATTGTTTGTATATATGTGTTTGCAAACGTAATTTTCCGCGCGTTCTCGACGAGAAAACTGACATAGATATTTCGAATCGACGAAAACCAACTGGTGTGTAATGTAATATACGTTGCCATTATAGTTAAAACACTCATTTATTGTGCGACGAAATTTGAAAAAAATCGCCACTTCGCGATATCAACAAAGTCGCAACGAGCGAACCAACGTTTGTTTTTTAGGACGCGTTGCACATTCGCGTACGACGCACGTTCGATCGGTTTAGTGTGTTTAAAATAACACGTTTTCATAACCGTATTTTGGAGCACAAAATAAAAACTCGAAGATGTGCGAAAAATCTCGATGAAGTTGGACGGAAGAAAAAGTGCTTCGGTCCGTCCAATTAATAAAATACAGCTGTTCACGATATCGTAGCGCGGTTTTTTTTTCGTCCGACGAGATGTGAACGGCTCAATCGTTTGAGAGTCAGTGTTATCCTATCTCTCGTGTGTGTCTTATATGCGTCGTCGTTCATATACCGCTAATGTGCATTTTTACATTTTATACGTATAATAATGCGATATGGCCGATCGTCTCGTATTTCCCACGGTCATATTGCGATTTGGAAGCGATAGTTCGACGCGGCTTATGACGTTATACGACGCTGTGTACAGTAATCATAATAAGATACGGCCGCGTATTATTGATCGACGGACGAAATCGCGAGAAAAACGAGACACGCGCGGAAATCGTGATACTGTGATGTATAAATTATCGTGAAGTTGCGTGGTTTTCACGTCTTGTTCGAATTCAGATATTCGTAAACTGTGCCACTCGGTTTTTTTTCTTTCTTTCGATCGTCCTCCCGTTTTCGGTCCGAACGAAATTCGCAGCATGACCGTCGCGCACCGTACGAGACCCCGGAACAGATTTGATTCTCTGGAAGTTTTTGTTTCTAAAAAAAATCGGCGAGAGGGTTTTTTTCAATTTCCACAGCGTCGAGCTGTGTTCGAAATTTCTCCGGAAAACGAACGCGTCAGCTGGTCGTCAACCGTTTTCGTCGCCGGCCAAACGCGACAGCTAAAAAACCAGCGTGTTTGTGCGCCGACTTCCCGCCGTTTCGGCCGGCCCACTTTTCGGGCGATCCACGGAAAGATTTCGCAACGGCCAATAGTAACGTAATAATTGAATAAAAACCGTTCGTTGTCGGTATCGATGGTCCTTTTTATAGAAGAAGAAAAATGAAAATAACGATGTTGTGTAACGTGATAAAAATATATAATACGAGGTGTGTGTTTTTTTTCGCGCGCGCGTGTGTGTTTAGAATTAATTAACAAACGAAATATAATAACGAGAAGATGAGATAAGAAGAAAATAAGCAGCGGGCGGCTATTCTCTCGCGTGGGAAACTGGTACAAGGTCGTCGTCGATTTCAAAACGTTCGTTACAGCGATTGTGTTTCTGGTCGCCCGCGGCGTTTTTGTCGGCGAAAATTGCGCGAAACGATATATGTTTTTGTAAATATTACAAGTGTCTTTTTGTGTGTGTGTAATATTAAAATTTTTATACCGCATTTTGCGCGGCCGTGTGTATCTATTTTGGAAACGTTATTTGTTACCGTCGTCGTCGTTTCGGTGTGAATAAATTACCGTTTCAACGTGTTCACTGCAAAACACGCGAATCCGCGGTGGGTCGCTGCAGTGAAAGTATATCGTATCGTAATAATTATTATTATATATCCCACGGTGTATAATATCGTATGTGTAGGAAGCACAAAAAAAGCGTTTCGGATTTTCGGGGTTAGTTAACGACGACAAAACGTGTACGATTTTCACTACTACTTTTACGAAATATTTTCCGCTTCGAAAATTGTTCCGTGTGAGCGTCGCGTTTTTTACAACGATGGTTTCCCTTTGTTTTTTCTGTCGACGACTTTTCGTGTACAGTGCTCCGATTATCAAAGTCGGTAACCTATTCCAAAAAAGGTTTACGGACTCCGGTGGTACCGAAGCGTTTTTTTGATATTCTTAATATTTTCCGAACCGAAAAATGGCAAAACTGTCAAATACAACGTCATAGAAAAAAGTTGTTGTCGGGTCAAATACGCTTTTTTTTTTTTTTTTTTACGTACCTGTATTATTACATAACAGGAGAGTACGTCTTTTTATTTTCACCTATTATTAAGATGGCTTGCTGGGAATAATCTTTTTTTTTTTTCCGAACGCAACGATTTATCCGTTGGGATATTACAGCAGTACCGCGACTTTGAAACCCGCTCGAGTCGTCGCTACTTTTTTTTTTTCTCGACCGTATCTTCCAACGAGAAATCACACCGAATTTCGCCGATAATCATTCAGTTTTATATACGTTTTACACCGTACGTTGTGAAACGAATTACCGACAGAATAATACGTCGTTATGTTTATTACCTATGTATACGCGGCGTATCCATTTCATTTGTGTCGTTTTCGTTCGTTTTCTTCCTTTATAGCTGTCGAATTTTTTTTTTTCTTTTTCACAACGATACTATTGCGAAACAGAAGTCTCACGAGTTCGTGATGGAAATAAAATAATGATACTTTTAACCCTTAACGCCGACGTAACCGCCTCGAGCAGCTCTAATATTATAACGATACATCGGTGCTGCACGACCGCGGCTCGAGTTGCTGCGACGGTGTTGTTATAAGTGTGTTGCACGTTCTTTTTCGTACCGCGAATTCGGTAACGTTTCCTGCCGCTGCGGACGATTTTTCGTTAATTTTTACTATCGGTCTAAAATAATAATTGAAAAAAACGGTAATGGTTCATCCGTTTATGATCATCTCCTGGGAAAGCGACGGTGTATAATCTTGATAAAAAAAAAAACAGATTCTGAGCGAGCCATCTAATAAGCCATGCAGGGCGAAAACGAAAAATACTCACTATAAGCGTGTACCTACACGCCGTAAGAATTTCAAAGTACTTTGCTCGAAAATTGTTGAAATCGCTTTTATCGATACCCCTTTCGAATATCGCCTGTACGAAAGTTTCAGCTCGTTGATGGCCGAAAAAACTGGATCGATGTCGCGCGCCGTTTTCGTCGTTTTCGGCACGCGACTCGGAAAATATAAACGAAAAAAATGCTTTTAAAAATTCAATTCAACTCTAATGCGGTGTACACGACGTAACGATTGGAGCGCACGTGCCCGGGGAACACCAAAAAAATTTCAAAATCCTAGATTTTCCTTTTGATTTTTGGCGTAACTAACTCAAAAAGAGTAAGCGAGAAAATTCCACGAAAGAGCCTCTCGACCACCCGGCGGCGTTCACGAACAGTTCGTCAGATGTGCTGACCGACTTTGTCCGGTCGATTCCTTCTGTGCGCGAAAAGTTGTTGACGGAAAACAACAAAATTTGTGTAAATAATTGTTGTTATTCCTCGCTGCGATCGGTGTCCGAAATGTATGGTCCGAACGGACGTTATATAGTATAACACGCATATTGTGTTTTAGGTGCAGCAAAAAAACTTGTACGACTTTTTTTTTACCGCGCGCGTTATTATCACGACGGGAGTGAACGCAAAAACGAAAGTCGTCGGTTCGGTCTGACCCCTTCGTCGCGCGTATAGAAAACGAGAATAAATTCTCCGCGCGCGCTGTGGGGGATAGGCGTGGGAGACTATTATTGTATAAAATGTATGCCAACAACTGCGGCATACGAATAATACGACATCGTTGTGTGATAAAAGTGTAAAACTGTGAAATCCGTCCGCTTGACACTTTTGCGCGAGATATATCCCGGACGCCGCTGTAAGATCTCCCGAAAATCGGCACGCGACGTCTAAACCTCGGTGTGCCCCACAATATGTATACCGAAAAACAATATCGGAGTCTTAAACGGTCGAGTAGTACGTATAGTGTTACGATGGCTTTAGAAGTAGAAATTGCTGTTCAGTTTAGAATTTTTCGAGTTCTTTCCCGCCAGTCAGTAAGTTTCGCCGTTTACGCGTAAATAAAGAAACGACGGGTTTGATTCGCTGTACAGTGTGGATTGAAAATCGCTGTTTCAGCCTTATAATACGTATTTAATACATCGGACGGACTCGACAAGGTCTTGTAAAACTCGCGTAATGTGTTTTCATCGGGTAAACAACCGCGCGTACCTGCAGATATTAGTTGTTATAACGAAATGTTAGAATACGCGTGCAGGAAATATCCCTTAAAACGCCCCTGAAAAAAAAAACCCTTTGTTTATACGTCGTTACGCGCGCGGTTTATCTTCTCAGTTTACCCTCCTGACTTTTCGGCTTTTCCGCGGGATATATATCGCTACATCCGCGACCTGGAAACGTGCCAAACGCGCGCGCGAGAGAGCTGCACAGCAAAATGTTCGTCTTTTTTCCAAAGATGTAATGTTTGTACTGTACACTATACATATACTTTTTTTTCTACGTTTGTTGTTTCGCATCGATTTGCGCCGAAAACGGCAAAATACATTTTAAAAAACACACAACGTTCGACCGGACGAGAATTCTTATTTGCGACGGTTAGTCAACACAAAAGTGAAAACCTCCGCGATCGTCGCCGAAATTACCGTTTACTATTTTTTTGGTATATTTTTCGCTTCTCACACCTAGAAAGCATTTTGCTTTCGCGCGCGCGTTCGGTGGCGACGGTCGTAGTAGTGTTTTGCTAAATCGGATTCGATTCTGTTTTCTTTTCGGTCGATTTACGTACATTTCATTTACTATTCAAGTAACCCTAACGACTGTTTTGAGACGCGCGTTTAACTCGTCGTACAACGATTCGCCTGCAACGGCCGTATGTATCGGCGGTGCATTCCCTTGTAATTAAACCGAAATATGCTTCTTCCGTTTACGTGCAATTTTTTCGTAACATTTTACCGAGTCGCCAAAACGATCTCCAACGCGATGAAAAAAAGTGTCAAATTGGTATAAAATTTTAAAAAACAACGGTTAGCTCCGAAAACGATCGAACAATCCGTAAATAATACTGCGATAAACATTTTGCACACAAAGCGCAAATAACAAACGTTATTGCTGCTCGTATATTGTCGAGCGCGCAAATTCGTGCGCGGTTGCACAATCCACTGCACTGGCCGCGATAAACGGCAAATATTATTTCGATTAGTGAAATCGTGTATACACATTATCGGAACGTTGTTGTACTGATAAAATTTAAATTGCCGCGGTACAACTGTTAATGAATCGAGGAGAGAAAAAAGTCAAGGAGATTGCAAAATCGCACGTTTTTCTATACGAACCGACATACATATTCGACTTATGTACGTTTGTAGTCCGCCAAAATTATTATGAACCGATTTTGACGACTCTGTTTTTTTATGAAAGGTTCATATTTATGCTGCGGTGGTCAGTACGAACTGTTAATCGAAATAGTTTCTTTTCGATAGAATTTACAAAAACCGAAAGTTGTGTACGAAAAAAAATGGCGATTTCCGCTGTTACAGTAGGATAGTCGTCAATATAACGCAACAGTTTTTCATCGCGTTTATTATTTTTATCCATTTTTTTGTTTTGTACGAAACGACGCCTGGTTCGCTCGCGGTCGAGGGAAAACATTTAAGTCGATTGCGCGTACATCAAACGCGCGACATGAAGGGGTGTGTTTTTGAAAAGATTTTCGTATTACATAAGATAAGGGTTCGCCCGTTACGTAAAATATAAAGGAATAAATAATTTACGAGTCGTTTGTTGAAAATACCGCTGGTACGAATGTTGTTTATGATTGACTGTGGAATTAATTATTTTATTTTGTTTTGTTCACAGGTAAGTGTCGTACGTGTATATATGTATATATGTTTTAACGAGAAATCGTCCGCGTGAACTGCAGCAGCATAATTAACAAGTACGAACGCCGTTTGTTTGCGTTTAACGTGTGTGTTATACGGCAGCCGGTAAGCACCACGCATAAAACAAGTTTAAATATTCGATTGAACCATACCGATTACGAATATAAAAATATGTATTGGGAACGTTTATTCCGTTTGAATCGTTTTCCGCAAAATCGAAAACGAGATGTACTAGTAGTATTTATAATACTCGTATTGGTATGCGTTTGATCGTTTAAAATCGAATGCAATCATTATTATGAATGCAAAACATAAATTTCAATAACACTATATATGTATAATATAGCTTATAAAATTTGTCTATAAAAAAAACTATTTACTGTAAAATAATGATATAGACGTATCCGTGGCCAAACGTACCGGTTGATGTAATGATGCGGTAAGGATTCTTAAAACCGTATTGAATTTTTCATAAAGTGTACTTGAAAACGACTTTCCTGACTTCATGACAAATTCAAATCAGTTTTCAGAATCCTTATCGCATCATTAGAAAATCGGTATGTTCGACAAAGAAAACGTCTAAATTCCTAGGATTTCAGTGTGATGGACCGAGAAAGAAATTCGACAATCCCCTTGAACGTGATTTAAGACTCGTGCGGTATACGATACCAATATATTATTATTAACTCTGCCTGTTTTGTCCGAAATATTTGATAGTAATACTTAATAATAATAATAAACGCTCAGAATCTAAAAGCCGATGGGATCACATTCGCGTGGGAAGCTTGACGGAGCGCAGGAAGATTACGCTTTTGGTGGGTTTGGAAGTTGTGGTTTAAACGTACTGTTTAATATATCTAGAAGCAATGGTAATCATAGCCTTTAAAAAAAACGATTCTCAGCGATTGTCTGCGTGTATACGTCCTGGTAAATTTTTCAAGAATTCCAAAGTTCTATACGTGACTAAAACGTGTTCGAAATCACTTGAATCACTCTAGTCAAACCTGTATCATGGCTATTTGAATATTATGTAAAAGTTTCATTTTGTTTCGACCATTGTTTTGGACGTTTGGCCGCCAAACAATCGACGTGTCTGACCCCGGGGGACTTGGCCATTTTTGTCGTTTTCGGCTAAAATAACACTCAGAAAATATCGAAAACGTCAAAAAAAGGCTTCGACCAAAGTACCACCGGAGTTCATAATAGACCTTTCATTAGAGGTACTGACGTTGACTCGCTGCGCTCAGAATCTTCAAAAACCCTTGTTTTGACGCTTTCACTGCAAAAAGAAGTACAAAATCAGAACTATGTATAATGTGCACAAACGATTACTGAATAATGTCCGTCCGACTTTTTGCTCTTGTGCCCACCATATTGTACAGGTAGAGAACTGTGTTGTGATCGAATTTTGAAAGTATAACAAAAATCGTAATGTTATAATTATACCATATTATGTGCGATTTCGGTCTAATAATGTGTAATATTATGTCGCGTGTTGAACACGTTATCGACGAGAGAAATTTGTGTTAATATTTAATTCTGAGTATAATCCCGTGTACAGAAATCGCAAAACGAACAACATTTAAACGTACGCCTATATTATGATGACGTTTTGATAACGCAGCAGGAGCGTTTATAGGTCATCATAATAGATATAGATAGTTGTGCAGCGTGATTTCACCATTTTTTTTTTATAGTATACCGATGATTTTCGGTCTAATTGTTATTGACGTTGGTAATTTTTTCCGAAGTTTTTAACAGAAAAAAAAAAAAGAGGAAAAAATCACGCCGTGTTTTCAAATATATAGAATTACGATGTCTGTACTCGTATAATAATATCCCGCCCGTTCCAATAAACAACGAACCGTTATTAAAATAACACCGTTTTTCAATACTTCTGTTGTACACGTTTTTGGGAGGATTTTATTTTTTTCAGCTATAGTCAATTACATAACGTGTTAAATTTTCATATCTTAAATGACGTGTGAATTACAAATTGTTTTCCGAAAATACCCAAAGGTATGACCAATTTTCGAAAATTTTCCAACTTTAAGCAACCAAATATAAAAGCCGCGACTACGGATTTTCGAAAGTTTTTTGTGACACGTGTATGGAAACGTCGTGTTAAATTTTCAAAACGTATCGTGTAACGTTAAGTTTTTATCGAAGAAATAAAAAAAAAAATGAATGAATGTTTTCGAAAACTTTAAAGTTCTGTTCTAAGGTCAAAAGTTTTCGAAATATCTTGAAATTGATGTCGGACCCGTTTGGATATAATGCGAAAGTTTCAGCTTATTCCGGATCGTCGTTGTGGAAGTTATGGCCAAAAATCTAAAACGTCAACAACGCGTAATTTTTCACGATTTTTCCTCAATTTTCGCCTATAACTTTTTAACTCTTGGAAGTCTATGACCCGACGAAATACCATCAGCTGTGTGTCCACCCACACGCCTATCACCGACGCGTACATCATCTCCGTTTCACTCAGAATGTAAAAAATTATTAAACTATACGCGTCCGTGGAGCGTTGCGCATATTGCGTTTGACCCGAAAATTCACTACTCGACGAGTGAAAAATATATTATTATAAAATAAAGAATAGAGAAGAAAAAAAAGCGCGCGAAGATTGCGACAAAACCTGTATTGGTCCATGCGCAGCTACACGTATAAATACACATAAAACAATGTACCTGTATATGACCTTGGCAATTGTTTTTATTTCACATTCAGCGGAGAAGCTATAGATGATGTTTATTTTTTTTTATACTGTTAACGAAATTTCTACCAGAAAGAGTGTACCGATTTCTACATACATACAGTGCGTTTTCTTTTAGCGAATCGGATCGATACGGTAATTTTTAGAGAATTTTCGATTTTCTCAATAGTTTTTTGAAAACGCCACGGAAGAAGACGTCACGTTGTCAATAACGCGTATAGTATCCATAATTTCGAAAACGATCGTCGCGGAGACATTTGACATTAATTGTGTATCTTTGTGCTGTACAATTTCAAAAAAAATGTTCATTTAGGCTATCAAATGCACTTTTAGTTTTCTATGTTTTTCATTCGTAAACGGGTCGATTTTAGTTTTTTCCACTTGAAATTTGAACACAGCGTCAGTTAACTACTCTAACTGTACAACGAAAATTTTGAAAACCGCACAATTCTTAGATTCCGTTAATACCGCGTACTGTTAATACTCCGAAAACGGCCATTCTACACTCTTAACAAGAAAACAACGTATCTTGTAGAACTACGGAAAAAAGTTTCACTCGATTTTTGTTGTTGTTTCACCGGGACGTTTGCTCGACAACCGAGCTCGCTCGGAATCGTTTTTACGATCGCTTTCAGATATTAAATACGTTTCAACCGTAACACGACTCTATATTCCAAAACCCGCCCGAAGCGCTTAGTCGCCACTCCGTCAAAAACTGCCCACGCGGCCGTGGCTATTTTTTTAAGACAGTTTCACTCGACGTGCACCATTTAAATACTGTTATTATATTGTACATTCGATTAATTCCGGTTTTGTTTTTTTATTCCGCTGTGGAATGGTTTGTTTTCTCGCGGCCTCCGATCACGTATTATTATTATTACAGAGGTGTGTGTATAATATCGTTATTACCGGTTTCACTTTTTATTTCGGCCGACCACGACGACGACGACGCTGCGGGGGATTCCTCACGGTTTCGTGAATTTCAGACGATTTTTCTTTTACCGTATGGCTGCAGGTTACGTTTTTTTCTTTTTTCATCACTTTCCGCGTTATTTAACGACGCGTGTCCCGTTGTTTTCGGCGAGGAACTAACGTTTTCACATACTACTCTGCGGCTAAATATCATGCGCGCGTTGAAATCGCATATTTAGACGGTGAACCGGTTGCTATTTTCGCGCGACGACGTCACGGGAAAATTCAACAGGACGAATATTCAGCAGTATCAAACCGGTATATAATCGATATAAACCGTCGTAACGTTTGTTGTTGCCAATCGAGAGCGAAAAGACTCGTATTATATTTCGCAGCTATATTCACGTTATTTTTCACAACGTTTTCGCGTTGTACACGGCGATAATGAACCACGCCGCAGGGATTTGCGAACGGTCCGTCTGTGACGTACGCCCGATCCGAAGACTTTTAGCAAACAAACCTACACCGGTAATAGGATATACTGCGATCTACACGGAAACAGCGGTTATCGTAACGGAAATTGTGTAGCAAACAATACGCAATAGTGCAGCAAATGCGCTGCTCTCCCTGTGATAGTTGTATTTGACTTGGCTGTATCCACATTTTTGCCACGTTTCACTGCTGGTGCGTACAATCTCGTAAAATCCGAAACGATACGAGAAGAGAGAGAGAGGAGATTTTATTTACAATTAACTTTGAATGTTGACGGCCCGTGGTGGTGGTGCACACCCGCCGGTCCCTGAAATACCACCACCCTCGTGTGATGTGTCGAACGGCGAACGAACCGGTTTTTTCGTGTCTCGAGGGCTGGTTTTTAGGAATTCGTGAGGGGTGGTGTCAGCAGCTGCGTCTCCGGCCATTAAATGCGTCGCGTTACAAAATCCTGCAGCTACGGGGGCACGCCTTTCGTCCTGTAGATGTACACGCGTATACAACTTCTTTTTAAACACGGATTTTGTGTTAACATCAATGACCGCGTTATATTCCTTCGCGATGACGCCGCGACGACGGCAGCTGCGTCTGCCGGGGGGATGTTTAGACGTTTTCCCCCCGATTTCCACCCCCGCGCAAACACAAAAGGCCGGTTATATTGTGTCTCGTGTATACCGGCAACGAAAACGTATTGTGGAAAACGTTAAAAGACGCACAATGCGACAATGTACGATTTCCCGCCGTACGATTATATCGTTATTTGTTACGTTCGATGTGATCGATCGATCGTTGCCAAAGTGCTCCCCGTGCATAACGCGTGATCACCACAAAATATGACGTATCAGAAAAAATTTTAATACGTCTAGCAGCGTTCCCGGAGATATTACTCGAGTCCACTGACGCATTTTGAACGTCCGTTCTCCACGTGTTATATGCGTTGTTGTTTCAGCAAAACACTTTTCGCGGCTCCTCGAAGATTTCGCGTACGCGTTTCAATGCGGTAACAACAGATGTCTGTTCACGTGTTTTCATCAAACAAATCGTTACTATTTTCGCTGATGGAATAATAAGTTACCGCGGTGTTAGCTCACCCCTACTTTGCGATTAACGGCGAAAGCTCTTAAGAAGAAACATCATTTCCACATTGATTTGGTCGTAGAGAAATTTCTTTTCTTGAAATCGAGAGATTTCCCTACACGTTCAGGACGCGTTTAGTCGGTAGGACGCCTTTCAAGTTTTGAGAATTTCACGCGTTCGTTGCATAACGTTTCGAATATATACGATATATTTATGTACATTATCGGTAGTCACAACGTGGTGCAGAAAACGCCCACAAACTACTGCTGCTGTGTTGTTTATCCGTCACCAACGCGGTAAACTAATTGACAGCGTTCACACGAGACTGCACAGTGGTTCTCTCGTACGAAAATCACACGCGTTTTCAGCTCACAGAAAAAATATAAGTAATACAGATGGCTCGTACGTTATGGCAAGTATAAAAATAGTGTCACTCTTGAATTCTATGTACAACGTTGGATAAAACACATTATGTGCGAGTAAACGCGCCATATGCGTGAAACGTTTAGAAAAAATATTTTATTATTTTTTTTACTGACGCGAACCCGTTCCGTGTATTTTTCGACGCCGCTGCAGTGGTGGTTATAAGTTATGTTTTTGTTTGGAAACGCGACTTTTCACTGTGAAATTATCGCGTTTGAATAAATGGCGATTGATAACAGTATAGCCGAATCGACGAGCGTTTGCTGCAGATAAAAATGACGATATAATAACGATATATAAAACGGATCTGACTGCGCGCGACTCGAATCATCATCGATTTTTCCATAAAATAATGACAAACGCGGTAGGAATCACCCAGTGGCAGGTGTGACGCGTCAGCCGATTTTTCCCAGCGTCAGCGAAGAATTTGTTGTTTATACAATGATTTTTTTTCTAGTGGAGCGAATGCTAACTCCTAACATAACCTAACCTAGTCGAACCGAGATGGTATTTTTTTTAAACGTTTTTTGAAATTTTGATTATTTTTGGAGCTAATAAAACGAAAACGTCGGAATTTATTATATGTCATTACGAAGAGTTCGTAACGAGTTCGCTGCTAAATCGATTTTGATCGTTTTTGAGGCAGTCGCGGAACTTTGTAATTTGTTATTTTACGGCAGTTGTCATTCCATAAAACCTCTAGTTTTCATGTCTCGAAACTTCAATACAATCTAAACAAGATAGTTTTGTGGTCGAAAAATTTAGTAAATCGGTTCGCGCGATCTCGGTTTATAGCCGATTTCACGATTCTGTCGTTAAACTCGTCATTCCGAGCACCGGCCGAGTATCTCTTACGAGGAGGACAAATGATTACGGGAAACGTGTTTTTCACACATCGATTATATGCTATTCCGATAGCAAATACTGTTTTATGTACCTAACATATTTTCAAATTCCAAACTACAAATTTGTGCGAGTTACGAATTTTTCGCCAAAAATAAATCACAGGCATGACCAATTTTCGAAAACTCAAAACGACCGAGTTTTCGAAATTAGCTCAGAAAGTTTCGATATCTCTTGAAATCAGATACTCTCACCAGTTTTAACAGTATGTGAAAGTTTCCGATCGTGGAAGTTTCCTCAATTTTTTGTTTGTGACTTTTCGATTTTATAAGTCTATTTACCCCTCGAACACCACCATACCGCGTATACGTGTCGTTGGACTGACGTTAAAAATCGAAGCATTATCGTGATTGCGTAGTGGTAAAACACACACATCGTGTGAATACCCCAAAGCGTTCTTCGTTTTGCTCGGAATCTAAAAACCACCACGGTTTATGACATCCCTTTGTCGCAAAACTATAACAGTTGCTTTTATCATCGTCCAAACGTTATGTTCTTTGTGCGTCACGCGCCCGAGGTGCGGCCCTTCAACGTTGTTCGGTCAAACCCTGTTAGCCTGTAACCTAACCTGTAACCTATGGTTGCAAAAGAGAACCCGGACGTGTAGAGGGATACTTTTATTTGTATTATATTGTTACATACGTAGGCGTCAGTCTCTCCTCGTTTTTCTACCACCGTCGTTATCGATTATTATTTTCGGAGAAACGATATTTTCGTCGCGACGGCCGGCCGGCCGGCAGCTCGTCGCGTTGTTCTCGGGACCCTTTTCGGATCCCCCGCTGGGTTTCTGTCGGACGGGGAACGAAATGAAAAACATAAATAAATAGAATAAAGACGGTTTCTGAGAAAGGTTCTTTTTTACGTAACGCGTTAT
>CM029362.1:20623533-20636418 GCA_017140985.1 Hormaphis cornu
TATTATGAAAAACTCGGCAAACTCGACCACCTGGCACACGCAGATGTGTCTCGAAAAGTGAGCTGCGAAATAAAAAAAACGTTAATGGTGTATTCGACACGCTCGCCGTTTAATAAAACCGTTGTTTTTCCGCGACGAAACGCGCGCGTGTTTTGACGGTCGGCGTGGGTATAGTCTGACGGACGGAGTGGGTGTGTGGGTGTTTTGGAACGCGTATTTATCCGGAGGCGACGGTAAATCGCAATCATTGCCTTCGGAGATGCGTATCAAAAGTATGGGACGCGATCGTTTTCGAAATTACGGAGAAATAATGTGTTCTAACGTGAAATAATCTAATACACGTCGTTGAAGATCTTAAAACTGTGCGATTTTATAATTTTTTCGAAATCGACCCGTTGAAAAACCTCAACATCTGAATACGGTGTATAAACAGCCTGAAATCAAACGAAACTTTTCGAACTATTTTTTTCGTAGTTTGTCTACAATTTCGGGATGATTTTTTGCTAAAGAGAGAAAAACAACACTGTATACGCGCGCGGTTTTAAATTGCCGTTTTTCGCAATTTTTCGGCGGTTCCTACCGTCGCGTTAGACGAGAAAAACTGTCGAGAAAAATCGAAAAATGAGACTCTATAAAAAGTTTTCGATCGCCAAGAGAAAAGTACGCGCAGGGATTTTTTTTTTTTTACAGAACAAAAAACAAACGTCCCCGTGAGACCGCTGACTTGCAGACTAAAATATTGATAGCGCGTTTCCTCCGTGTGGTGCATTCGACTGGCTGCTGCAGCTTAACTCGATTATTATTTTTCCTCGTCGCGCGTGACCTGTGAAGGAAGCGTTGAAAGCTGCGAACGCTGCTGCAGAGGAGTTTAAAAGGATATTTTTTTTTTCGTCCGTTTACAGTCGAGCGTTTTTGAAGACACGGAGAATATATGTATTGATAATAATTTGTACGTATCGCGTTTGAAGAAAAAAAAGCCGGAATCGCTCCGTGGGTATAGTTGGGTGTCACGAAACGTTTTATCCGTAAAAGTCGTATTACATCCGTGAGCGATTGTACGAAGATAACGAGCGGGCTCTGCACCGTGACTCGAGTCATGCGAAACGGAGAAAGTACAGACGGATAATACGAAATAAGAAATCAGTCGCAAAGTGTCTAGTTTATCAATTTGTTAATAACGTGTGCAAATTCGAGTTTGGGTGAGAAGTTTTTAATCTCTTGGCTGAAGAAAAAAAGAGTCGTATTTCACGTAGTGTGTAATCGATTTCGAATGCGACCATCACGCTGCATTCAGAAGTCTAAACCGCCGCGACTCTTCAAATTGAAGTTTCCTTCCCGCGTATGTTTTCGTGATTTTTTTTCCCTCAACTTTCGGACGCGTTTCGATCAATCCTTACCCCCCGGTTATCAAACCCGTGCTTCGTAAATTAATACTTTACGCAACGTGTAATTATTAGCTTGTATATTGTGTTATAATATCACGTGTACGACGATCGTTATAAATTATAATACGCAGCGCCTCGAAACCTGGATACACCCACCGCGCAATACGAACCTTCGCCCGTGGTTAATGACGCTCTATCGTATATATATATTCGTATTATCTTTGTCGTCATTATAACGTGTACATACAGGGTGTTTGCAAAAGCTACAGGCGGTTTTGAAGACGATTTCTTTTTTTTATAGGAGTATTACGCGTAGATTTCGTATTTCACCGCTTTGGAACGAGCTAAAACTGTTTGCGGATCGAAAAACAGTCACCGATCCGGGGAATATCCCTTCATTTTTTTCCCCTTTCTCAAACGGTTTGGTAAACCCACAGTTGAGATAGGCTTACGATGACGCTAAAAAATATTTATAAAAGTATTTTTTTTTTTAGTCAGTTACAACCGTTTAAAAATCGCGATTTCGCATTTTCTTTCCACGCCCTGTACAGTTAAGTTTCTGTAACTTTTAAACGTACAATCTGTACATTGTCGTTTGCCAATATTTTTCTTTCATTCGAGTAGTTACCTCGTTATACGAAAATTAAATTTCACGAACGTTTTTTGTAATAAACGAAAATGTAAAAAAAAAAAAAATACTCGAATACAGGCATTACAATTTCGAATCGTTTTTCAAAACAAAAATTAGTCAATTACATATCGTTGACGAATATCACATACGATGTCGAAACGATATCAATAATTGTGTCGCAATCACTTTCGCTTAGTCGGCTATATCAAGTCAAGGAGGAATATCCAAAAGAAGGGTCACACTATCGAAAAAAGTGCGTTCTGCACTGTGATTTCCTACAGCAGTACGCTATATTTTTATAGGAAATCTTGGTTACTTCACAACTGAAACAACGGTTAACTGATCTTTTCATATTCGACGGTAGAATATTATGTCGTGTTCATCAATATAGTAGTATTTTTTGAAAACCGTAAATTCTTTTGTAAACACCCTGTATTTTATATTTTTTTATTATTATTATCGTGCGTGTACTCTGCGGCATTGTTATAGTATTACTATCGTTGTATAGTGTGTAGTTTTGTTTCACGGTTACGTGTGCGGTGTTGTAGGAGGTAATCATTATTATCGCAGACAAAACGTAGAATAATAATTATCGTGTTCACCGCGATAGTAATGATTGCAGGTTAGCACGTTCATAAAGGAAAAGTAGCGCGCGACTATTAGCGGATTTACAAAAATCGGATAAAATCTACTTGTTTTTACCCGGAATTTGCCGAATTTCAGTTTTTGTTAAAACTGCAAACGATTGAAATGTTTCACGAACGAAAATGAGTCGTGTGCAAACGGAACGGATCACTATAATTTGGGTCGGTCGGTAACATGTCATCGTGTCTGTACACCGTTGATAATACGGCCGAACTGACGGAGAAATATCGTCAAAATTTAAAATTCCTTGTAAATTTCAAAGTCGTGTATTATCGTGGCTCGTGAGTTGGGGTCAAAAGTGTTTGAAAATAATAATACGATTTATTATTGAACTAAAAATGTATAATCGCGTAAATCACGATTCCCGAAGGATACTATCGCACTTTATCCGCGGCCAGATTATATTTACGTTTGCAAAGCTGAGAACATAAAAGTATAATATATAAGGTACTTTTATTTGCTTATTTATATTGCGTTCGTTGCAATATATTATTATACAGAAATCTGAGAGTCAAAATATATTTTGCGTATATTATACGATAGTGTTATGATAATAACGTTTTCTCTTCCGTTTACGTACAGACATTTTATCATGACCGCCAAAGTCGTCGTGGTTTTGCAGTTCATCGCACATTGTAACTATTTATGGCGCATCCAGGTATCATCGCGTGTAACGGGCCAAACGCATACCGCGGTACGTATTTATGTATACAGGGATTTGATAATTTAACAGGGTAACCTTGTCCAAACCACCGTATGAAAATACGTGCAGTTGTTACTATTTTGAAACATCGAAGCGTGTGTAATTCGAAGGAATATGATCAAATTAGCTTTTGTCTAGGAATCGTTTCTGGCGGATATCCGATAAAGTTGTACCGTCGAGTTGCTCCTGGAGCGCGTTTGTTATTTCTATAGGGAATTCAGTGTATACGTCTTTCTCAATGACGTGCGGTACAAATTTCAAGTCTAAAGCTTTCGAAAATTGACCGTTTCCGTCTATAACTAATTAATCGGTCGTTTGAGAGGTAACGTTTGTTAATATCGGAACATTCTTTCCACCGTGGAAAAAGCGATCACAAACAAAATCTACGTGTAAAAAATCACGTAATTGTTTGTCCACCTCCGCCCTCCGCAACGTCAACTCCCTGAAAAACGATCGAGATCGATTGAAGTTTCTTCAGCGGTAAACTCAAATCAGGCCGTTCTACGTACAGGTTTCGAGCCGACTTTGAAAATCGGGACGTTTTCGTTTTTTCCTCGGGACTTCACAAATCTTTTCAAACACAGTACCATCTCGGCGCGTTCTTTCTGCCAGGAAAAGTGTCCACCGGAAAGAAAAGAAAACACCCCGAAAAGTGTACTGGGCGTACATCCGAAATCACATCCGACGGTGGCCGGCACACAGGGTCATCATCGTCGATACTTTTCCTGCGCGTACACACTGCCTGTTACAGCCGGAGACCGAACCGACACCAATCGGCCCGGAACGCAGCGCGCGTTCGACCGGCATAATAATAATAATGTGATTATTTTTTTTATACACGTGTATGATGTATTTGAAAACGTACACGGTACTTTATCGGGCGACACCTCAAGGCTGCCGTTGCGTCGATGTGGAAAGATATTAATAATAATACGTAGTAACGTTCACGTGGATTCCGTTAATTGTTGTATTGTCGCGCGGGGCCCCGCGGAGAAACGGCCCGCGGAGAGATTTCCGTCCGAACGATCCGATGAATTTGGGCCGATTCTACAAACGGTTCATTTTGTACAGGTATTAAGTATGATGGACGAGTCCTCCGAAATTATATTCGTACGTTGTGTACAGGCGTTATGGGCCGCCCGCGTTTACAGACCAACGGCAACTGGGCCCGGAAAAAAACGCTTTGCGCGTGGTTCGTTTTTAATTGTTGTAACTGTTGGTCGGCGCGTTCAATAACGGATTGGAGACAACAATATGGACGACGATGTCGTTTTGTTTTTCAACACGGACGCCTATCGACGTAATATGTTGTTAACACACGGGAGTGTTGAGGATATCAATTTTTAATTAGACTGTACGTTGTACTGCACGTAGTCGTGATACGCCCGCGTTTTTACTGACGAGTACAATAAGATCGAGCAATTATTTATGACACAGACTTCTCTAGAAATTACGAAACCGTTGTACCCGGGGGAGAGTTAAAACGAAAAACGTATATTTCACCGCGAGCCCAGTGACTATGACGGAACGAAACCGAAAAATAATGATCGCCCGTGTCGTTGTTGTTGTTTTCCGTTCAAAACAGAATATTCTCGTGCGTCCCCGATTCAATCGAAATCCGGTGCGAGCAAAGTCACGTGCCGCAGAAAACGGCGGCTGTTTCCAGTACCTGTATCGTATATAATATACTGTGTAAACGTACAAACGTACGCCGGTATTCGGGAGATTACCGCTGGATTTTGTTGTTAAACATTATTCGGCGTACGTAACGATATAAGCTCGTAACGTTCTCCGCAAGATTACTCCGTTTGTCGCGTTTTCTTTATGCGATCGAAAAACGTGCTGAAAACGGCACGAGTTCGCGCACATCTCTTCCCGAGTGTATCCCCGGTAAAATTGTCCCCAACACTGCAGTATCGTACGAACAGCGATCTTAGATAATGTCTTTTTAGATTTCGAGCGGAGTCGATCCGACGAACGTCGTCAAATATTTCGACCCGCGACTTACATACGACGACGACGACGACAATGTCCCCAGCCCTTTCGAGGCCACACGAGCAGCCGCCGGATCTCGTATGTCATTCTTGCAGACACTGCAACAGTCCGCGAAACACATTGTAACAACACCGTACGTACGACGTGACAACGGATTTTGAAATATTTATCACGAATCGTCCGCATTGATGTACGCGATGTTCTCAGCTCGTACACGACACACGTCGGAGTCGTTAAATGATCACACTACCTGGTGACACGACGGACGAAATGAAATCGTCTTGAAACTTTTCGCCCTCTGGCAACGTGTTCGACTGCTGCAGGGACGTAATGCGATATTACAATGTCGTGTACCTGTTCAGCAGTATCGCTCCGATTCAATTTCGCTCGACTTCCTGATGTCTACCCCCGCGAAACTACGCGCGTCTGTACGGTACGTCGCTACAAAAACACGCGTTTGCGAGATTTTGCTGAATCTACAGCCTCGAATCGAACCCATCCAGTACGAACATCCATATCGAACCCATCGCCTAGAAGCTACACTTGAACTTCTAGCCGAAACGTGGCCGGCAACGCACGGTCTATCGTCTGTAGCTGCCATTCTCTGCGCTAGACGAATCGCGGACTATCGAACGAGATAATCAAAGTCGATCGACCTTTTGTCGTCTGCAGCGGGTGCCCCGTGGGTATTATTTTATGTGAAACAAAAAGAAAATATCCTACAGGTATTTTTTAAACGACCGTGTGGTTCGAGTGGTTACCGGGCCGGATGTGATCGCGGTTTTTAATATTACCGACAACGTTGTTATAACACGTTTTATAAACGCACCGGCGCGCCTCGTTAAACCCGTCCCGAAATCCGTCGGCGCGATACGTAATCTTTTTGTCGACATCGAACGTAGTACATCCGCGTATGGACGAACCGTTTTTTTCTCCTCTTTAATTTTATTCCCGTCGGATGCGATTCGGATAAAAACGGCCCCCGAGATCGTTATCCGCGTAGCAAACAGCGTACGGTGTGTATACAAAAAAAGTACTAGCGCGCGTGCGAGAACTTTTTTTGTAATTAAAACACGAAACTCGTTTACGGACGGCGAGATTTGGCGGCGTTTTTTCGTTTTCGATAAAATCTCGTATTGCCGTGTTTGTTGTGCACGGGCTGCAGCAACATTACACCGATACAACACGAGGCGCGTACACTTCAAGCCGACTGCGCGCAAAAGAATAATAATCCAATCGGCTACAAAATAACGTGCGCGCACACACGTTGATCGTGTTTGCTGTCGGGGACACGTCGAGGGAGAGAACGTGTATTATATGCGCGTACAGGCGATTTCTTTACACAATAAAACACACACAGTGTACAGTAATACACGTAAAGACTATATTTTTCCCCTACGGTTTTCCGGATAATGGAGTACGTGCGGACAAAGAATTTCCAAAAACAACGTGGGGTGCAGCAAATGAGTCATCCGCAAATAAATCACGCAACGACCTAACCGCTTAATCGGATTTACGAGTTTTAAACCGTACTGTATAACGTACGTACACACATCGATGTCGGGGTTCGATTGAATTTTTTACAGCTTCTTTACACGCTAATGACACAATCGCGACTTTTTCCCTCCGAACACGCGTAACCGTTGCGTATATTATAGTGTGCGGTGCATGGGAAGGATTCGTCGCCGCGCCGCGTGTAGAATAGGCCGACAAAACAAAGATTGAACAGTGCGTCGTTTCAGTGACATGTTTTTCTCGTTGTGCTCTGAAAACTATGTTTGTACGTTTCTACTTGGACTCGTTACGAATCGACGACCGAATGATCTCCGTGTCGTTGTGCGGTTGATATAATTTCGAAAATTTCCGAGCTAAGTATGGAACTTTTTTCGTTTTGAACCTTTCGCGAAAAGTTTCGAAAACTAAACGGCGTCGCGTTAGTTCGCGCGCCCAAAAAAAATGTCGAAAATCCGTCGTCACGAATTTTCGTTCTTAGCTGTTGGAAAACGTTCGAAATTTCACCTTTGATTACTTGGAAAGCGGTTCTCGCACGTGTATTTCTTACCCGAGAGATCGTCGTGAAACTGCGTTGTGTTTTGATCGTAACTGTGCAGAATCGCTCTTTCCGTTTGCAATTTTTAATTGCTCACAGATTTTATGTGCGACCAATATAAATCTTCCGAAACCGACTTACGCGACCTACAGTGTTTTCGGCATTTTGTTTTTCTCAGCGCACGATTACCACGTCACACGTTTCTTACCGGTGTGTGTACTTCTGCTTAAGCCCCCCAAGGATGTTCGTCCACGGTGGGTCCGTCTTGAAACGATTTGACGAGCATCGTAACACTTAACCGCAGTGTACGACGATCTGCGGCGATGACGAACGGATTTTTTTCTTACTACAATACAATATATCGTGTGTGCTCGGATTGCTGAAAACGAGACGCGATTAAAAACTCTGAATCTGACGCGATCTGACGCGATCGGTAGAAAAATACGCCGACGCGATGAACCGGTCCTCCGAACCCGGATTTTTGTTTTCGGTTGAGTAAATCGGGCCTGGACATCTTTACCGTGCGTGCAAGTTTAAAATTATAATCGAAAACGCGCGAAATCCTATTATTTTCGGCGCAACGAATTTTTCGCTTTAAAATCCCCCGCGTTTCGAGCATACAAGTACTTTTCCTTTTGAGAGAATGTTCTTCGCACAGGTGTACGTACGACGACGACGGTGTAATTTAATATTCGCGCCGCACACACACACATAAAATAACGATAATTTATACTCTTTTTTTTTTCTCGCGTCGACCTTCCTCGCGCCGTTCAAGGAGGCACACACGGAAAAAACAACGACGACGACGACGTATGTACGGCCGTCGAGCTTGTTCGTGCTACGCTTAAAAAGTTATGTGACACGTTGCTCACTGCCGCGGCCTAGATGTCGAGGAGACGACTGCACAGGCGTTTCCTGTTTTTTTGCTGCGCCCATGGACATATTATTATTATTACAACCGTACGCGTATAATAAAATTCGCCTGGACGATGTTTCCGTAACATATATGTTATGTGGTGTACAAACGGTAAAAAAAATTTTGAAAAAAATGCCGGAACCACTCTTGGTCGCGCGCGGGTGTAGTTTTTGACGCTGCGGGTCGGTCACTGTGTTTGTTTCGCCTGTATAACTTACAAAAGTTGTAAGCGATCGAAAATAACGGTTCTGAACAGAGGGAAAACGAAGACGAAGACCAGTCGCAAAGTTTTGTCGATTCGAATAAGCTTCAAACCATTTGTCGTTTCTGAGGAGCTGTAGTACGTTTTTATAGTGCCAATATCGCGCAACAGTTCATCGTTACGATCGTCGCACCGTTTTTCGATACTTTTTTTTGCTTTCAGAATAATGTACCGGGAGGATTTTTTTTTTTTGAAATTTTTCGTTAATCACGGATAGAAAATTTTGTTTTACGTATTTCGAGTAAAACAAATTTGCGCGAAATTCTTTCCGAAAATAGACAAAGATGACAATGACCAACTTTCGAAAATTTTCCAACATTGAACAACTTGGTAAATCGCGGATTTTCAAACATTTTCAACAGCATGTAGATTTTGGAACCGTGCGAAAGTTTCTGACCTACTACGCGTAGAACTTTGAAGTTTTTATCAGACCACATCAATTTTATAATTGCGCAAAAGTCTCGGCCTGTTCCGAAAAATCGATCAGGTATGTCAAAAACACGTTTTTCGTGATTTTTAACGCTTTTTTTCTTCTTCTTTAATTTAGTTCTTCCATCGCGACTTTTTTATTTTTTACAGACGCTCAAGTCTGTGACCACCCCTCTATAAGTACCGTCCATCGTTAGAGGTGTATCGCTGTCGTTTAAAATCGGCGCGTCGTTGAAGAAGACGTTATCGCGATTGTGGTAAAAAAAAATTTTAAAAAAACATACGAAAACACGCATCGTGATAACACTGTTCGTTTCACTGTGCGGAATCTAAAAAAATTTTTAAACAAGATATTATTATTTTTGCTGTTGTGTGTTTCCGGTTTGGAAACGTTGACGTAATAATATTAATATCGTGCGAGCGGTCTCGGAAGAATACCTGTACAGAGCGCCCTTGACCCTCGGCGACCTTTTCCTCGCGAGAACGATACGGAAAAAGTACAATACTATATATATCGTTCGTCTGATCGTTTCGTTTGTTTCAATTTTTCGACGGGTTTTCGCTGCTGCGGTTTTTGTATTTTCTCGTATTACGATGTTGCACGTACCTATATCGTCACCTTTTTTTTCGCGGTTGATACGGCTGTACGAAAATTAAACGTTTGAAGACTGGATTTCATCGGCACATACGTGTATACACGTTATATTTTCGTTGAAAAGGTGTACCGGTTAAGACAAAACTAGACGGTTACGAAAAGTTCAATAGTGACGAGAGACTGCTGTACAATACGCATTTAGTGTACACTATGCGTATAAATTGGAAATGAAATAGGTGTAATATCGATGTAATCATTTACCCGGATACACTCGAAACGTGCACTCGAACGATTTTAGTACGGTTCGTTTTCGTCCTCTATGCGAATCGACGTACATATATTACGTAAAAATCAAAACGTCAAGTTGATAATGAAATTCTGTTCGTTTCTTTCGCGGCATCACTGTGTCCCATACATCGTATTTAACTTTGACCGGGTAAACTATAAAAAACTAAAAAAACGATTTTTGAGCCTCTAAGTACAATATTATCGCGCGTTCATCATCTCGCCGAAACGACGATTTGGTTTTGCCGCCATTGTAATTAGTGACGGCTTTTTGCTGCGGTCAGCTCGTATTGTTTCCACGCGTATGCGGTTATTGTTGTGTGTGTACACAGTTAAGTTCGGTCAACAAAGTTTTGACACCCCTAAATTATCGTGGTCGCGCGAAGACTCGACTTCACGTTAAGTGCCAAGTAAAATAATCGATTTCGAGGCGAATCGTGCTGAATACAAGTCCTCCCCGCGCGAGAGTATTTCCAACAAGCTCGTTTTATTTATCGAAAAAACCACAAGTGTACGTATGTATGGCTACCTACTTTATTTTATGTTTATCGGTGCATTAAATCAAACAGTATTTGCAAAAAATTAAGTATTTATTTTTCTTTTATGATTTAAAATTTGTCTGGGGGGGCTTTTCGAGTAACTTTTGAGGGCTAAGCCGGCTCTTGAAATATACGCGTTCCGTGTGGTCGTGACAATGCGTCGCGCGAATCCGACAAACTGCAAAAAATTATTAAAACGTCTCGTCCTACGTATTATTGTAGAGGTGAAATTTTGTTCGTACCCGGAAACGACAGCGAGTTCATACCATGAAAAAATGTTTTCAACACATTCAATTATCACAATTGTCGTAAAAAATGTTGAATTTCTCACGCTCTCTGCGCCTGTATGGTTCTGTCCTCTGTAATTGAATAACAAAAACACCGCAGCCATAATAATAACTTGGAATTTTGGATAAAACGTACGCTTCTTTTGTTTTTTTGCTGAATTTTTCTCTCTCCGTTTTCCGTCTGCCTCTGGCCGCGAAATGCGGGGCGCCCATCGTATAATATTATATTATAACGGTTTTCGTCGCGCGTTTTAAACGCGATTTTCAACAACGGCGTCGATTAGGCGCACGAATTTAGAAACGATACAATTATTATTGTTGTTTTGATGAGAGAAAAGAAACAAATTGCGTGTGAATAGCAGCATAACAGTACAACAAAGGACCCGATCGAAAAATCTTAGGTACACCACCGCAGCAGCAGCAGGACGATTAACGCGCGCGGAGGCGTGAATCCGTTACGGGCCGCGTGCGTTTTTTAAACAAATCCGTTCCGACCGCCGCCGTATCGACGAACCCCGTCTCCGTTGGTAGTTGGTGTGCCCCCCCGATTTTACAGGATTTATAATATAAATACGTTAATAATCCGTACGTAAACTCCCTGGTATTATCGTAATTGTATAATAATATCGTCTCTAAAATCGAGAGAACGGTTCCGGAAAAAAAAAGACCGTTTTTTGTCTACAATACATATAATATATAGGTACTACTTAACGTGCTCACTCGACGGCGCGGTGACGAAAACCGCGAATTTCCCGAAGGAGAATGTTAACATTGATCGCATCGAAAAAGCGTCTGTGCGAAGATTAATTACGAAACATCATATGTGTATAAATTGTGCGAGACAGCTAAAACCAGGCGCTTTTAAATCGGTGAAATTCGGACGCAACGGAAAGAAGTTCATACTACGTACTCGGGATTTTTACGACGTGTAAGATTTGTAGGGAAAAAAAACTGCTCAAACGGTGAATGCGGGAAAAAGTGATTTTGAGTAATGCGAAACCCGTATTATACTACACGTTCGTAAATCATTGGGGATGTTTATGAAATGAAAAATCCTTTTCGCCACGTTCAACGTGTATCATCTAGGCGTGTGTATATTTGTGTTGTGCGAGTGTGCAGATAGACGGAAACGGCGAATAGCCGTCTCCAATCCCCCCCGTGTAAGACTTTCGGAGAAGGTGTGGCATCTAAAAAGGCCAAAAGCTCTTTCAAAGTGGTTTTCTAGTTTAAAACTTTACCACGAAACGTATACTGCGCAAAAAGTGTAGATATATTGCTTTGAAGTGATTCTGTCCAAAGCGTGTTTTTCTATACGTTTGGTACCGATTAAATCGATTTCACGGACGTCTTCAATTATTTTCTTCGTTTGATGTGTCACGTGTATTGACCTGCGTTTCGTAATGTTCCGGAAAACAGAACAGAACTCGACTGGATTTAAAAACATTGTCGTCACGTTTTCAAACATTTATATTGTTGTTGTGCGCGAAGATACGAATGGGGGAGGGCACTATACATAAAGTTGCGAATGACGTTTCGGTCAAAATGTGATAAAATTCCGAATGTTCTATATAATAGATATTATTTGTACGTTTAAAATATTCTTTTTCGTAAAAATCTACGGTATACCCGGTATATTTTGAGAAAATAACGCGATTCATTAATAACCACCTCTAGATTGCTATAACAATTAGGAGACGAAAACCTACGTGCTCAAGTAAAAATATTATCATTTTTTTTTTTCGGCGTGTCGATTTGTGATTAATTATATGAACTATTCGAAATACTCCGCCGCGGTATCTATTCTTATTTTGCGTCCGATTGATACAATTAATTACGGCCGCCAAATCTCGAGCGTTCTTCAGTCGATATAGTTTGTTTTATAAATTGTGTTATCTGTCATTTATCTCGCATATTGATCCGTGTGTCGGATTATTTTTTTTTAGTAAAAGTCTTGTTGAAACGTATGAATTTTGTGACAAACACGCACATTATAGGTATTCTCTTGAGTGATTTAATTTCGAAAACGCTTTCGTTATGAACGAACATATAATAATAATAACCGATAAAAAAAAAACGAGTGGATATCTCAAGGAGGTTATTTTCGAGAGAATCGTTCAGTTGAAATCGTATAGTAATTATAATAACAATGTACGTATTATTATT
>CM029362.1:20636818-20647571 GCA_017140985.1 Hormaphis cornu
TTCGTCGTATAATGTCGGGGATTTTTAGTTGGAAAACAAAATTAATAACTTTCACGGGAGTGGTATTTGCAAACACATTTTAACAGAGTTACAAACAATTAGTATAAACACGCGGTAACAATATCGAAAGTGGAAATGTTGGAAAAAGTCCTACACTTCCGTAACGGAAAATCATTAAAAAGTATCATTTTTCCTTTTCGCGCAAAAATTATCGTATTATATTTTGAGAGGACGCCCAAATGTTAATAAAGAATTTCGGTATTATTCACGCGGCCGTCCCGTTCGTATGTACACGGCCCGTCGAGCAAGTAAAAATTATATTAAAAACTCGAAAACGGAAAAAAAGAAAAAAACTCGAAGAGGAGTGCAAAAAATAAGAACAAATGTAAAGCGAAGAAAAAAAAAAGAATAACGCGGAAATAATACGGGCCGCGTGTTCTCGGCTACCCGCCGGCCATTTTATCGTTATTATTATTATCTTCGTTTTTTTTTCTCTCTCAAAATTCATTATTGATTCGAATAACGTTTTTTACGGGTGCATTGCGGTAGCTAGCTAGCTAAACGAAAGAACGACGAATATACTGTAATACAATGGTTGGTACATTATTCTTTGATAGATCGGACCAGCTTTGAGCTGTGTATTATAGTTTCGCAACTGCAGTCTTGGTACGTTCACAGGGTGGTGTTTTTCCAGCACAAATCGTCTCCCATCAATTTAATTTGATTTTGTTTTTAACTTAAAAAACGCGCTATAATCGTACGATGTTTAAAAAAAACGCCATTACGTTTTGGTAGAACACTGAACGAAAAATTCAATACTTTACGTTCGAAAATTCAGTTTTCGTTCAAATACGCGTAGTATTTGAACGAATTGGTTAACGTATAGATAGGGCAGACAAATACAGTATGAAAAACGTGTGAATAAAATATGTAAAAAACACACACGTGTAACCGAACAAAAAGTGTAAAAAACAAAAATCACCAGCCATTGTGTGTGTATATAGGAAGAAGAGGAATCGACGCGGAATCGCCGTTCAGCGCATGCATTCGTTGTATTATTATAGAATTCTACTAACAAAAAAAAAAAAAGATGCCAAAAAATACAACTTAATGCCAACGATAATAATAAATCAACAAACGTAATATTTCACGTTTTATATTTATGTGCGATCTGCTCCCATCGAGAAAACACAATTGCAGAACGACGTCCGGCGATCGTATAACCCGCAATGTTGTATCACAGGCGTTCGACGAAAAAAGATCAATACTTTATTATCGTACGATGTTGTTATTATACAGCGCTCGTTCGGCAACCGGTTACAAATCATAATTAATGTACGTTTCGTGTAAAAAATCCATCATCCTCGACCATAAATTGAAAACTACAGTCCGATCGCGTCGAGTATTTGTCGTACAGAATCTTCAGCACCGATTTTTAATTTTTTTAAGTTCATCCGCATTTTTCGTCGTTCTACGTCCGTGGCGGTCCGCCGTGTGTATCGGCTGGGAAAAGTTTAACCGAACCATCGGAAAACATTGGCGGCGGCGAATTCGGTTTGCGGTGTATTTTTTTATTTATTTTTTCATTATATTTTACCCACATAAAGCTCGTCCGACGAGTTTTTCCGGCCATTTCCCAGAGGAACAAGACACCCTTTTTCGGCGTGCGCGTACGTTTGCGGCCCCACCGAAAGAAGATCCGCAGGGCATTTTGTAGAAGGTTTATTTTACGACTCTACGTTGTGTATAAATTCCGAACAGGACATCCACGTCAAACCAACTCATTTTTAATTCAACGGCCTTCGTTGATATGTGGGAGTGCCGGAAAATTTTTTGGTCTAAATATCGCTGGTTTAAATCGTTTACATGAGTTAAATATCTGTGTCCTGAGTTTGTACGGAACCGACCCCGGCCTGTAATAACCGTGGTATAATGTTGCTGGTGAATAGATGCGTCGATCGCGAAATGGCGCCGACGAGTGGCGTTTTGATCAAAAATCAGTAATAAAATATTACGTTGTCTTCGTTAGTACGCCAAAATTGACGAGAAAAAATAACCAAGCAAAGTGTATCGTTCTCTTATGAAATGTCTGCGAAATTCCGCTACGGCGGCGGCAGTATATTATTATAATATGTTATCGTTTCGATTTGTCGAAAACAAAACGCGGCGATGTTTGGAATTCACTCGCTTTCGTGGTGAACCTAACCCTCGATTTGTGTCGCAATAAAGCTCTAAATTTGAATACAGTTTGAATTTTAAATGTCTTTTATTCTTTGGCTGATTACACTTCTATTACGCGCAGAGCTATGTACAAAACAAAACGAATTGATGACACCGCGGCGAAAATATTAGGACGTTGTTTTAAAATCGGTCAACATCATCGTGGTGCTGGACCGCGCGAGGAAATGAAAGATTCGGGGAAAAAATCTTGGTACCATTTTATATTACTATTTGGGTTATTTAAACGGGAATAATTTCGTCCAGATTTATCATCTCGGTAGACGCTGCGAATTTAAATTTCATTTTCGCGACAAGCGTATTGTAATTATCGTGCACTGCGTATAATATTATATATGTATAAAAATGCTGAAAGAGATTAACGCGTGTTATCGATCTGTTCTTCTCGTAACATGGAATCGCAATTATTGTGTATTCCATCGAATTTCTAAAACCTTCGTATAGTATGAAATACACTGCACAATACGATTGTTATTTTGACGATGTTCGGACGGGCTTTGGGGAATTTGCTTCGCCGAAGCACCGTGGATTCTGAAAGAAAACCCCGTACTTACGTGCACGTTTTCCAGTATAATCCACCCCAAAATCTGTACACAATAGTCGTTTTGTTCGTAAGTAACAATACGTACTCACGAACACACTTACTGACCCCGGAACGCGTGTTATAATCGAAAATAGAAGAATTCGCCCGCATTTATTATTCGACCGATTCGAATGCGAGTGTATAAAAATACAAAACGCCGCGGTGAGGTACGCAAACAGTGTGGTGTATAGTATATTTCATAAATGACGAACACGAATTTGATCGAATATTTTTTGATCAAAAACTGCACGACGCGTCCTCGTAAGATGTCCTTTTTCGTTCTCCAGTCCGGCGAAGATCATTATCTTGATCATAATGGTTATTGTTTCGCGTTTTCTATGTACACACGTTGAATACTGTTCAAAATATTGGATCTTACGCTCGCGATCAAACCGAACCAGCAGTGTTCTAGCAGAAAATAATATAATTTCCTGAATTCGACTTTACTGATTTCGATGGTATCTTACGCGATAAAAAAAAACACCCCGTTTTAACTGCATGAATTCCTGTATACCAAGAATATCATTCCTGCGATTTTTTTCGGTCGTGTTTTAGTCCCGAACAAAACTTGTGCGTGATAGCAGAAACAACGAAAACGGCAAGTACACAGTATTAGTTGGCATGTACCTAATAAGATCTGTATATAATATGCGTACAATACTCGATTTTGGAGCTGACGTAATTGCCCGTAGTTAATAACCATGAGAATTCGCTTTTTTATTCACGTAAAACAAAAGTTTATACATATATATACAAGTACCGCCTCGTGACAATCAGATACGTTCATAATTGAATATGCGTAAAAACAATACAGTCTGTACACAGTTAAAATCTGAAGCAGACAAGATTTTTTTACTAGCGACAACGGACCAGAAAAGAAAATGCTGCGTATCAAAAACACGTTTTCTCGACGATCGGATTTTTCGATTTTTACTCTAAAACGTAACACATCTAAAAAGCCGGGATCGGTCTAGGTCCGGGTGGGTATAGTTTGACGGGGTGGCGACTACGCTTTGTTTAAAAGTTGCGGTTCAAACGCATTATTTTGTGTCTGAAAACAACAACAGATAGATCGTTGCCTTCGAAAATACGATTCTGAGCGAGCCCATTCGTCTGGTATACTTGTCTTGGGAATAACAAGAATTTAACGATAAATCCGTCGTACCTATATTTCAGTGCGTTATGCAAGATTTTCCGCTTGGTCGGTCCGATCCTCATTTTGGATGTCGTGGTCGAAAAAATCGACAGTACTGTGAATAATTTTGAACCCCGTCGTTCAACGGTTGCCCGTTAAAAACCGAAAAGCCGTCGAAAATCTGTTTACGGTGACGAAGAACAAAAATAATAAACGTCGTTGCGAAACCGCGAGCCTTAAAAAAATAATAAAGAAATTATTTCCGGAGGATTCGACGATGAATATTACGTGCCGAGTTGTTGTTGTTTCGAGTCGTCGTCGTTGCAGCACGCGGTCGGGGCCGATGGGCGATCCGAAAACCGGACGAGCGCGTTGTCGTCTTCCGTTCGCGAGCGGATCACCTTGAACGCGAGAGGTCCGAGAACGGGTCGTGCGCGCGGCGTACGTGGTGCTCTCTCGGTTTTGCGCACGTTCGGATGAATATAATAATAATATTCTGTTTTATAGCGACAGCGAGGAGCAAGCTATAAAAAAAATAGCTTATAGTGGTCTTACAAAGGTGTTTTATTATTTATTTTTTTAAAACTGTTGACGAAATATCCGCCAGAAATCGGCGCACTCGTTTTCTGCGATACGCAGTAGGTACCTACCTTTTTTATTTTATACGTAGCGAATTGGACTGTAAGACGGCACTTTAGCCGGGTCACTTTTCGGTTTTTTTCAATAGTTTTTAATAAACGCGACGGGAAACGCCGCGGAAAAATTGCGAAAAACGCTTACATATTACTCCACGATCCCGAAAACGCGATCGTCGAGGAGGAGTCTGTTGAAGTTTTAGACGGTAACGTATCTTAACGTACTGTACATTTTCAAAAAAAAAATGTTTCGTTTAATTTCAGGCTGTTTATGGCCATTTTTAGATTTTGAGGTTTTTTCATTCGTAAACGGGTTACTTTTTTCGACTTGAAAATTGAACGCGCCGTCGGTCGTACGTCACGCTATGAACCGAACATTTTGAAAATCGCACATTTTTTTTGCAGATATAATTGTTTTTAAGATTTTTAACGACGTATTCGAAAACAATCAATCTGTTGTCTTGACGTTTTTTTTTTGAAAAAATGTATCGTTGTACATTGTAGAACTACGATAAAAATCTTCAAAAGAGTCTCATTTTATCGTTAAACTTGGGTTTCACCCCAGGACGTACCAACTGCACGATATCTGCAGGGCTCGCTCAGTAACGTCGTTGTATCCGACAGAGACTTACTATCGAATTCCGCCAGAGCGCGCTTACAGACGTCATTTCTATAGCAGTGTGTATAATATCTTAGTAGCGTTTATAGTTTCTTCACAAACAAAAATCAACCGACAATTCGGTTTTGAAAAATTATCACGATACGGTAATATATATCTGCGTACGGTCATTTTGGAATGAAAGAAATAATCACGAAATTCAATTTTCAACGACGACGAAAAATTTTTCTAAACAGTTTTTAGGTTCGTCGTCGGCATTAAGTAGTACTAACCGCACGAGGTATACTCAACCGAACCGAAGAAGAAAAAATGATATTTTAATAATCCATCGACGTTTCTCTCGCGATTAATCCGCGATATCGACGTGCTCTCACATTATCACAGAAACTACGTCGACACCTCTTTATAGGCTACTTGAGACGATATTAGATTTGATCGATCGGTTCGAGCTTTGTCAACAACGGTGGTCGTACAATGTTTTGACTTTCGCGCGTAAACCACTCGACTCCTCCTCCGATGAGGTCTGCAGGGATTCCTCTGCGGCAGCATTCCTCCGAACCGGGTAACGTCGTCTCGTCGGCTGTTTGCATAACGCGCGGTCGAAAAACCAAAAGGTTAGGCTCTTAATCGACTGTAACGTCGATCTGCTACAATATTATTTTAGACACGTGGAAAATCGAAAAACGATTGAACAAGCTCGTTTCGACGTAAATTTTATAAAATGTATTTTGTTACGTTTTCGGTTTTTTTAATATTCTCATAAACGATGCGCGTTTCTGATCCCGTTTCGTTTTCTTTCAGGTCGTTACACTACTGCAGCGAAGAAGACACGCCGAAATCGTGCTGCGGTCTGCTGACGTTGCCGGACGCCACCAGCACCGTGTCCATCAGATGGTTCATCGGCGTCGTGTTCGTAGCCGGGATCTGCTCGGCGCTGGTCGGCACGGTGTTGGGCGCGACCAGAGCTTCCGGCAGGGAACACCTCACCGTCGCCCTGCTCATGATAGGTGAGAGAGAGACGATTATTGTCGTTTACGGTTTTTTTCCCCTTATCGCGGTTCGATGTAACGCGATGCTGCCACACGATGTGTCGGCCACGGGCGCTGTTTTACAAGTCTTGTCGGAATAAAAAAAAAAAAACTAAATAAATGAATTCACAGTTTGGTAAAAAAACACCACCACGATGTTTGTGTTTTCGCATTTCGATTGTACAAGTTCGTGTAACCGTAAATGTTCCGCCAAAAGCAGCTTCATGGCGAATCCATACGGAGTGCGGGAGAGCTTTCAATTCTCGCGAGAGGAGAACGAGACGTTGAACAGCGCTTAGCACAGACGCCGGCAGCAGCGGTTTTTTTACTATTATCTAGTTTTTAATTTTTCGCCGGCAAAATCCACGGTTCGTACGCATTTTTCCCTCGCTTTCTCCGTTTTCATAATACGCCCCGCGTGTCGTGCGGCTGACGTTTTTTTTCAATATTGATCGTATACTTACTGTACAGAATCTAAGCGTTTCGCCGTGTGTGTATCGAACATAACATCCTCGACCGACGTTCGTTTCGACGAGGGCTCGCTCGGTGAATAATCTGTCCGTCCGCCGTCCGTGCGGTTGTCGTCCGATTTATGCGACGCGCGGACAAAATATTACACGCGCTCTTTCGCGATCGATAACAGTTTGCGTGTATCGATTGGTGGGTTTATTCCGTTGTTTTCGGTAAATTGGGTTGTTGATGACGTGAGATGTACACGGCGTCATCTTTTGATAAAAAAAAACCTGCCTGCAATTCAAGACTGCAGAAGAAATCCGCGCAAGTTTATATACAAACACGGTAACAAAACGTCGTTAAATATTCGGAAACAGCGACGTTTAAAATATCGTGTTGCTGCGCTCTAGGTACAACGATCTGACTTTGGTGTGATACGTGTTAATCGACAAGTCGTCAGTACGTAATTCGCTCGATCGATTCGATTCTACGCGACAGTCGGTTTTCACTCCATCCCGATCTATAACGTTTTTTTAATAATTGTTTTGCGTTTTCGAGACGTTTTCGTCAAACGTCACAACTCCGT
This sequence comes from Hormaphis cornu, assembly GCA_017140985.1. Lineage (NCBI taxonomy): Eukaryota > Metazoa > Arthropoda > Insecta > Hemiptera > Hormaphididae > Hormaphis > Hormaphis cornu. The sequence continues at coordinate 20,644,096 of CM029362.1, forward strand.
ATAGAAACGAGCGTGCCTACTTAAATAAAATAAAAACAATTCAGAATTATTGTTTTTTCCGTTCTCTTGGGAAATTCGTCATTACTCGTCGTAAACTGAACTCGGTACGACGTATCGAACGAGTGTGGTGCGCCGCGGATTCGTAAATTTAGCAGAAAATTTATAATCTGGACGGAAACGAATCGAATGCACAGGTCGCACAAGAAGGTCGACCAGTGTCCGGCCAATTTCAACACTCCGGAAACAAACACCGGAAATCCGTTGGCTTTGAATTAATAATATTTTTTTTTCGGCAGCTCCTCGATAATATGACATGCGTGGTTTAAAGGTGTTACTTATAATTTTTTCCAATTTTAAAAAAATAATACGAATCGAGCATAATCGTTGCTTTTTTTTCGTAACCGTTAAAAACGTCAAAAAACACAAAAATTCACTAAATACTTTTACTATGTACTGTAAATGTCGCATTTTTACAAACATTATGGTTTTTTTCTCGTATACATTTTCAAAACCGATCAATTCGTAAAGTCATTCCGGTTTTCTCCGTATTGTTGGAACGCGTCGTTTTTTCACTCGTCGCGGAATCCCGAAACGTTTACGATAATAGTACCGTCAAACGTTTGGAAACTTGTTTTTGTTGAAAACTTTGTGAATTTTTTTTTGGTTCCCGGCAGAAGCTGCGGGTTAAACCGTAATGATAGAATTTAGATACAATTGATTTGCCGAGGTTTCGAATTCTAAGTTTAGCTGATTTTTTTTGTTTTAAGCAAATAAAAAAATGAACTGTAATTTATACTTTAAAAAAAAAAAATTTTTTCATTTTTAGTATTCACTTTTTTCATTGCACCGACACTTTAAATAATTTTACGCTGTTTTACGAAAAAGCTGAACTAAAAACCGAAAACCTCGGTAAATCGTGTCGGAAACGTCGTGAAATATGGTGCCAGAAGAAGAAGCAGCAGGGTGATCAAAATTTATTCGAATTTTCTCTGCTAAAACGGCGCCTCCCCAAACATACTACTTACATATAAGGATTGTAATACGTTACGTTATCTTAAAGTACGAATGAAAAAAAAAAAGACAAATATATAAATATATTACAATTGTACGCATCGACAACCTTGTGCCACATAACGACGATAATAATGACGATAATTATTTGAACGACCGTGGTCGGGTTTAGAGTGAGCACACACGTCGTTGAAAATCCAGTTCACGGCCAAAGGACGACGATAGTGGCGTTCCCGCGATGTAAACCAATTTTTCAATATTTTCTAATTATTCTCCATATTTTAGTTTGTCGGTATAGAAACGATTTTTTATCGCATTTTCGTCATTTTTTTTTTTTTCTCACAACATACATTTTTATGATGTATGCCGCGATATAATTAATGTGTGGAATGGCCGATTTTCGGACGTTTTTTTTTTTTTTTGTTATGCACGGCCTCGCCCGTTGTTCGCCCGTAAAATTACAAAACGTTTAACGCGAGAACGGTTCGACGTATTTCCGTATAAATTGCGCGGAACAATAATGATACGTAACGATCATTTCGTTTTCTCGCGAGCACGAACAGTAATAATAATAATCGGCGTTTACGTATAATATCCTCCGAACGATTCTTTTTTTTCAATGTTCACCGTGTTATAAACCGTGTGAACGTTTCGGTAGAGAACTGGAGATTTATTTTCAAAAGAAATGCAATCGACGTAAACGCGATGAGAGCGTTTTCGTCTTGCAGTATATTGTGAACTATCACATCTGTGTACGTCTGTTTCGACTACAAATCGTACGTGAAAAACGATAAAACTGACCTCGGCGTGGTTTTTTTTTTACGTGTTTTGATCCGCCGTTTTTCTGTAAGTACAACATGAAAATATTGTATTTCGATACAAACGAATCCGTTTTTCCCCCCCGTGTAGACGAAATGTATACGTGCTCTTTTTTTCGTACGCACATTTTACACTTTCGTGTGACCGAAATAATTATTACACACACATTCGGACGAACCGGCGGTGTGCGTCGTCGTTATCGCAAACGCGATGAATAATTCACGACGTAGCTACCGTTGATTTTTGTTTTTTTAAATTGTTTAAGTAACGAAAACGCGAGGAGAAAAATTAAAAGGACTTGCGAGAAATAGAATATCATATTGTGTAGTACACCCGTTATGCGAATGATGTATTTGACGCATAAAAATGTACGTGCAGGTAGGTGTCCCCTAAGTTAATCGTGCGGGCGTATGCTGTTGCTGCTGGGGACTTTTAAAACTATTGACACCGTATTTAGAATACAGAGAAGAAGAAGAAGAACGTCGTTATTATTTTTTCTCGTTCTTCTGGTGCTCTGGAGAATTCGTAATGAGTTACGGCGATAATACACGTGTATTTTCTGTCGAATATAATAACTATTTAGGCACACGCGTTCATTCTACTGTACATTCGTGTACTGTTTTTGCTGTCGTCGTAAATTCGGCCGTCTATAGGACTCTCTGCGTCCGTCGCGACTCGCCCGGACGACGATTAAAAAACGAATAAAATCAACATGATACGGTATAAAGTTCGCCAAAAAGTTCCGCAAACGAGCTGTACACGTTTTTGTGTTGACTGTGTATCGTCGAATTACGTTATCACTCGTTTACGAATTTGTCCGTTACGATAAATCGATAAAAATCGGGGACGTTTTCAAGTACCTACTTCGAATTATTATAACGTCGATGTGCAGGTACATATATATACGTATTTTTTTTATTATACGCTATAAGACATAAGCTGCAGCTGGTACGAGTTCGGTAAATTCAACGTTGAACAACTTTTTTATGATGCGATAAATCGTATAATATAATTCTTATTAGTCTCGGTTCGTAAAATGGTGTGTTTGCGACAAATATAACGGCCGCAGGACAATTATTATGCGTACAAATGATAATTCATTTATTAATTTCCATTAATTTACCGTTTTTAAATCATTAAATCAAACCGACTTTATCCGAAGGAAATCGCCATCAAAAATATGATTCTGTGTTAATATCGTTTACGAGTTCAATAATACAACAGGAAATCGCGATCTATGTAACTTATCTATTTACCAATCGAGTTCCGCGACGGCGTTCGATTATTATTCGATTATCAATCAAATAAAACGCCCGACAAAGTATATACTTGTAATTCTCCAATAGTAATAACGACGATATATTGTGTATACGCAATATTATACCGGTTTTGACGACCTTGAATTCATTTTAACAAACGAATAAAACAAATTATACGTAAGTTATTTTTGCAATTTTTTATTCGTACCTGTGTGTAAAGTATATTAGTATATTGAGGGTTTTATCAACTGTTTTTTCGTTCCATACGAACGTTACAACTGCGCAAATATTTTGTTCGATTCGTCGAAACGTTCGCTCGGTTATTTCGCTTCTGGAACGCATCAAACGCGTATTCAAACTGCGAGCGCGAAAACTACGATTCAATCA
>CM029362.1:20657571-20716164 GCA_017140985.1 Hormaphis cornu
TATTTTTTTCTTAAAGTAATTTTTCCGCGTTTGTTTTCGGCGGAAATAGACGTGGACGGATAATATTACGTACAATGCGTACTTTTGATTGTGTGTACCTGATGTTTCCGCGATAATTATTCACACGGCGAAACTTTTCGGGGAGCTACACAATATTATCACGAGACGTTAACCCCCCGAAAGAAATGATGGTTGACGGAGTCGCGGAATTTGTGCGAAAACGCGTTTTCCTGCGCATTCGAAACGCCTAATAAATACGGGGAAAGAAAAGACGTTTTTTTTTTTTTTTCGTCGCAGCGTGGTATGCCCGTTTTTTAATGCTAGGCGATTATTCCTTTCTTTTATGATTTCAAAGTCGGAAGTACACAACGCGAACATCGATTTATACATGTATAACTGAAGGCTTTGTAGGCCCCAATAATGAGATTGTCGTCGTATTTATAAACGTTGATTACTCCGACTTACTTGTAGGTGCGTGATTTTTTTTGAAAATTATCATACGCTCAATCACGCTGTGTATTAAAACCGTACGGAGTTTTCGGAAAACCGTACAAATAATAACTGCGATGCGTTTCTCGCGGTGATTTGTGCAGTCTATTATAGTATCGTGTTCCGGCCGGTGTTACCGCGGCTTTTTCCCCGTCTCGATTAAATTTCACCACTCGGATAAGTTACCGGCCAACCGTTACTGTACGAACAATAATACATATATGTATTATATATTAACGACTTGTCGTTTAAGGCTGATATTCTACGGATATTCTACGGATATTCTCTCGTAGAAAATAACGTTTCGTTTCGACTTTACACACGGTTAAAAGTTTTTTGTCCGCGCGCCCTCTCCAGCGATTTTGTCGTACAATTTTACAACGATTATTATTTTAACGCGATGATTTGCACTAAACAATATTTTGCGCCGACGATTCAGCCTCGACGATCATATCATATTGTTTTATTACGCTTATACGTGGAATAATAGGTCTCTAATCCGTTGACGAATCTGTACGTTACAACGTTCGTACTGGACCAAGTCGAAAATTTCCGTCGTCGTAACTCGTCCCGATAGAGTTACCATCCGCCAGAGCGCGTCCATACGTTGGTTTGTATAGCAGCGCATACCTTCACCCACGAAAAGTAGCCGATTTCGGTTTTGAAAAATCATTACAGAACAGCAATACACCGGTATCATTGAGTTTTTTTTTAATTTAAATAATCGCGAAATCGATCGTCAACAACGCCAGTCATTTTAAACCCAATTAACTTTAAAAAAAATTAATTTTGTAAAATCGGCCCCGGTGTATCGAGGATAGATTATATTTAAAGTTACGCGACGTTCCACCTCGAGTCGAGACGCGGAAAGTATAATAAAGAATTATCGGACGTTATTATACCGCGGAAAAGCGTAAAAAACTCGTCGGAAATACTCCATAAACTAAACGCTCGTCGATTCCTCCGTGTACGTCTGACGAGGAATACGTTACCGTCTTTTAACGCAATCATTTCAGTTGATTGTTCGTTACGCGACAGAGACTGCGTGGTAAAAAACGCATTCGGAGACGTCGCTGAGTTATTGATTTTCGTAACAACTATAGTTAAACTGTTATGGTACACGTCGTGTTATTACTATTTTGTGACTCCTTTATAATTATTACGATATTGTGCACCTTGAATTCTACCATGCGATGCTTACCGTCGTGTTTGACGACCCGAGACGTGGCAGAAAGTTCGGTGCGAAAAAAAGAATTCGATCCCGAAGAGTTTAACTGTAAGATTCGAACAAATTTTCTGTGAGAAAACAAAAGTGATCGAAAAAACCATAGTGTGTATCGTTCCTGCTCGTGTACCTTAAATTATTAGGGTATTTTCGTTAAGTCGACGTTTATCCAGTCGTTTCCAGACTATACTGGCGAAACGTTTCGTTTCACGTTTTTTTTCTTTTTTAACACTCAGATACTGTAATAATTATTCGCTATTACGGTCCATTTTTTTTTTTTTTGTTTGTTTCTACAACAGTTTTTTGACAAAATTCTTCGTGGAAAACACGCAGCTCGGAGTGTATTGTTTTTCATTTATGTCATTTTATCCGAGAAAACAATAAAACACTTCCGAGTGCAAAATGTTTATGATCTTTTATATATATATATTGCGTGCGATGAAACTATGACAAAAAAAAACAAACCTTTTTGACCATACGGGCTATTGATTAGTTTTCTGAAACAAAAGTATATTATGCTGCGAAACGTACTATTATTATATTGTTTGGGCGGAAGGTCGCGGCGAACAAACACATTGTTGTTTTGGTGTTGATTTCTCGGTATCGAAAATTCAAAATAATAATAGTCACCGCGACCGTTCGAATTAAAAACGATACTTCCGCGTTTTTTGCGAAAAAGAAAAAAAAAATCGTATCGACATCGAGAACGCCTCTCGTTCTGTACATAATAAAATAATGCGTCTCGCGTTTTGAAACACATTTGTGAAACGTTTTATTGATAATGTATCTAAATAGCCTCGGTGAAAATCAAAATTCTTTGATCTGTATAGATAGCCAATACACCATAAACGAATCTATACGTTATTCTATGTGACGGCTCGGTTTATAATTGTCGTAAAAATTTGGTCTGCAGGCGTGTGACAATCAATATATAGGAACGGCGATAATAATTAATAAGAACGTCGTTGCACATCCAGTACTATATATTTGTGTTTGAATATGTCGTTCAAGAATATTCGATCAAAAGTAGTAAAAAGTCAATTGTTTTGAAGTAAAATTTGTACGTGTAATACCTGCGGATCGCACTCGGTTCAAATGACTAGGTACATAAATGCATTTTTCTCACTTAATCTTCAATGTAATTTATACTAAATCGTTGTTAATTCATATATATATAAAGTATTAAGAGAACGTTATAGCTTTGTCCGACACGCGCACGCACGACATAGGAAAAATCGCGTTTCATTTTTCCGATTTTCGATGACCTACGATAAGATGACCTATAACAAAAAAAAAAACACAGTCCATTCTTTGTTGGGATTTTTTTTTTCGAAAAATTGAGTTTTATATGAAGTATTTACAATTAAACTGTATTAAACGTAATTCAAACAATTGTAAACGGCTCAAAAATCAATTTTTCGAAAAAATAATTCCAAAAAAGCACAGATCACGTTCTTCTTTTTGTCGATTTTTATTATATTATCAAAAAATCAACTCTGCCCGCACAAAAATGGAAACACAAAACCCGATTTTCCCTACGTTCCGTGCGTGTCGGACAAAGACGGCTATGTCGGATAGTGTATAAATTGTTCACGCGGTCGCCCGATTTTTGATCCGACAAATACATAATTTTCCAAACTAAGTTGTTCAACTAATTACTTTATTACGGTAAGTACAATATCGTGCGTGTTTCGTCAACAGGACGACATTATTCGTTAAAACTCTTGTAATATTTTTAAATGTTCTCATTTAACGTTTTGCCAGAGTGGAATCTAAAAAATTTGTCGCATTATTTTTTATACCCGCGTTAGTTTGGTTTTATTATGATAAATTTTGTTTTTCAACGCTGTTTTACCCTCGAGCGCTAACAACAACTCGACGTATAAAATTATCGTTAAATCATATAACGCGCCTGCAGTATCCAAGTTAGTATCTTAAATTTCTGTCGTATTCGTATTGAAAATTGAAAATTTTGTTTTTCGAAATCGTGCTAAGACCGTAATCGGTGTATAATAATAGTGTGGTTTACCCCGCCCATAATACGTTCAAAATTCGTCGTAAGTATCCCCGTTTATAAAAAGATACTCGTAAAAATACTTAACGGAATATTTTTTTTTCTTTCAATCTAAGCGCTATATCTTGCTCACGTACGCCGTAATTATTTTCGTGTAACCGAGTATAAATAACTCTAATTGGATAAAATTATAATGCGAACCGGACACTGTTTAACGGCTGCGGTCGTGTGTACATGATTAACATTATATACTTAAACTTATGAAATTTTATTATTATATGCTTGTAAAAAAAAAAAAAATTATCCTCATAAAAACACGGGTGCGATTAATGTGTACGGGATTATAATGTTGCAGCAGTATAAGATAACGCGATACCGCGCGACGTACCTAACAACTGAATATTTTAAATTTTATTTTAAATTTTTCATATTTTGTGAGCAATATGATCCAAAAAAACACGCAAATTCAAACTGAAAAGTTCGCTGTAGAGGCGATGTTATTGTGTTATGTGATTAATCGGATACCATTTTGACCGGTAGGCCGTTTCAAAAAGAGAATCAAACATGTCTGCAGGAAACCGTGCCCTACACGTCTCGCTCGGACGGCCGTTTTTAGATTCCGAGCGCAGCACGTATTGTTTTTACAACAACTTTTCGTATAGAAGGAGGAAGGTTCCGATTTTCAGTGCCTCTAATCACGAAAATACCGAGGAAAACTCCGGTGGTATACCACACGAAAGTTGGGCTTTTATTTCATTCGAAGCCTTTTTCGATATTTTGATTATTTTCCGAGTTTATGTGCCGAAAACGGCTAGATTCCGGCGTCAGACTCAACCATTTGGTTTTCGGGCATCCAAAATAACGATCGGAACAAGCTGAAACATAATATTCAAATAGGTAATACAGACACGTGTTACGGTCGCACGTCCATATTTAAAATAATGTATATTATCGTAATGCATTATCGGTATATTGGTTTCGTTTATTAAGATTTTTATTTGTTTTAATTGCTCCTCTCGTAAACGAGTTATCATTGCGATTCTGCTCCCCGCAGAAACATACTGCAGATGCGCTGCGGTAACCAAGACGTAGTAGTATAGCGACAAGTTTCGGGTCGAGTGGTCATAAAAAAACTTTGTTTATGGTTTCTTAACTTTGCGATTTTATCGCCCGTTATCATCGCCAAGTCAAAAATCTAAATCGGCTCTATCTGTATATACATACAGTATGCTACTAAAAAATCATTATAACCGCATTAAACATTATAAATTGACTCAAAACTGGTTTTGGTCAAAAAATAAAAAAATATTTTAAACCAAATACCGCTAAATTCACACGCTTCAAAACAAAAAAAACTAAATTACAACGACACATTAAGCATCACCGGTGAACAGTAATTATTTTGTCGGTTGTATAAATTAAACATATCACACAAGCTCTGAACAGATTGAATTGAACTGATTACACCTATATAATAGTATAGGGGGTTCACTTTTGGAGTTCTACCCAAATAAAAAAAACATAATAAACAAACACGTGTTTGTACCTATATTTACTTTGCGCACGTATTTACAGATCAATTATATCCGTACAAAATTCTAAAAATCGGCTAAACTATAGCGTTTTTCGCTGTCTAACAAAAAGAAAAAACGTGGCGAAGTCAAGCCACCGTATGAGATATCTCCACAAACACAAACTATCGGAAATCAAGATTTTTCTGTGCCTATTTTACGCGATATTTTTTTTTTGGTTTTGTGTGACACGAAACGGAAAAGAAATAGAGGCGCAAGTCCAAGGTGAACACTGTAAATTATTTTCTGACGATTTTTTTCATATTAAAACGGTTACAAACAAATAAAAAACTATGCGCTATGTGGTTGTACTTGTAACTTGTATAAGGTGTTATAGTTAATAGCGAAGTACGAACTCGGATTGATATCATGCTGTTTATGAATGTTGTTCGATTTTAACCGAAAACGGTTTGTCGTACATTCCGTTTGTCAACTCGATAATCGATCGGTACCTACATGCGACCATAATTCAGAACGGAAACAAAAAGTGTTGTTCTTACCCAACTTTCTGCTGTGAAAACGATAAAATGTATATAACTTGGATCTACCGTGATTAACGCCAGAAACTGTTAAGATAAAAACAATAGTTAATTCCTCGTGGTTTCGCGGCAGAAGTATCGTCGTACTCCGATGTTCTTTTCAATTCGAATTTCAACCGTTTTGAACGGGACACGCTGTCACAATCGTCTCCGATATCGAAATCGCAGTCTTTCTAGACTAGACGCCTGCAAAATCAATTCGGCCATAATCGGAGAGCCGATATACCGATATTTTCGCTTTGGAAATAGTCTCGGCAACGATTGTTTGTCGCGTGATTCATCTCGTATGATCTTAAGCCTGTTCCCCGCTCGTCCTATGCGGGATCCCTTTAAAAATCCGTCTTTGACCCCTCGGCTGCACCACCCGGTCGCTGTGGACGGGCGTGGAGTACGTGTAACATATATATAATATTATACTAAACACGTCGTTTCCTCTCTCGAACGGTTTTGCTGCGCTCCTTCACTGTCGAGCACCGCAAAGTGCTCGAGAGGATGAAAAAAACGTGTCTCAATTATTTCGTTTTTTTTCCGATTTTGTTGTTGTTTTTCACTTTCACACACGGGGGCCGTGCGGCGGTCACTCCGGGGTGTAAATATTTGTCAACGATCGACGGGGACGACGATTAATTTACCTTTACTGTTTGCCGGGTCGCACCCGTGCAGCAGACTTTGCCGCGAACGTTTAATTTCCGAAAAGTTTTAATCGTACAAAATAAACTCTGTATACCGCCGCCACCGCGCGCGCAAAGTTTGCTCGAGATTCCCGGCGGCAATAATCGCGATAAGCGAGTGCGAAAAGTTATTTTATCGCGAACAAAAAAAAAAATTAGGTGTTACACGTCCCCGGCGGAGTAAAATAATCGTAAAAACAGCCCGGGGTGTAGGTCGCGTGGGTGGTTTTTACGGAGTTTTTTGGGCGAATCGCTGTTTTCGAAAAAACGGTTCTGAGCGAGCTGTTCTGCGGTTATCGAGTCATCAAACGTTCCCGGGGCGAAACACGAATTCAGCAATAGTAATCGAACGAAACTTTTTTTGAACATTTTTGTCGTGCAGTTCGACAGACACGTTTTCGTTGAAAATTTCAAGACGACAGAATTTTCGATATTACGGGGAAAATAACTCTTAAGACCGATATCGGTAGACCTGCAAAAAAATTTCGCGATTTTCAAAATTTTCGGTGTAACGCTAGAGTAGTAACGTACGACCGATGTCGTGTTCAAATTTCAATGGAAAAAATCCCAACCCATTTATGAATGAAAACCTAAAAATGGCTCTAAACGGTGCACCTAGCCTAAAATTAAATGAAACTTTTTAAACATTTTCTTCAAGTTGTACAGTACAAAGATCGTCTAATATTTTAAGACTCTTCGACGATTGTTTTCGAAATCGTGGAGAAATAACTATTCGCGTTAAAAAACTATTGAGAAAGTCGAAAAACGACCTTTCTAAAGTACTACCGTCTTGATCCAGTTTGCTAAAAGAAAAGGTACTGTATGTAGAAATCGGTGCACTCTTTCTGGTAGAAATTAACAGTATAAAAAAAAAAACATCTTTGTAAAACCACTGTAGCTAACGCTCAGAATCTAAAAAATGGTTACTATTGTGTTTTTGTCACTCACACACGCACCAACAATTTTGTAACGAAATCGCATATTTACAAAGACGGTTCCATCAGAATTTCGAGGTTAAATTCTTGTATCCGAACATCCGCAGGCTCAATACCAGAGAAGTTTTACAGGAAATCTCTCGGTCAACCGTATTTTAATATTCAGTATTTTTTTATTAGTCAGCCGGAAATCTACAGTTCGCTCGTCTAATAAAGTGTAGCTACTCGTTATTAAAAAGGTGGTGGTCATTCGCGTGTACCGCGTAATCGTTTACGATTGCTGCAGATTGAAATCCGATATCGTTTCGGTAGTCGCAGAGCAGATTTTTTTGATTTTTTTTAACGGTCAGTCATCTGAATAACGGCCGGGCAATTTAAAAACGCACTTGATTTTTTTTTTAAAATTTTTTTCTATACGTGCTTGACGATACGCTCCAGGCGACGTAAAACGTTTATGTCGTTGGAGAATTTTCAAGAACGCTCTAAACGAAAATCGTAACACTGTGCGGTATATATCGAAAAACTCGCGGCCGAACGAGAATTCGCCATCGCAACGGTCGTTTTTTTCGCATGTTCCGAATCGTTAGTTTCGAACTCTCGTCTTATACGTATAATATATACACGTATATAGTCTAACATCAGCCGAACGAACCCTGCTCGTAATGAAATGGAATCGGCGAATATAGCTCGAGCGAAAACCGCGTTTATATTTTTATTATTTTCTTCATTATTGCCTGGCGTGTAGTAACGCGTATTGTTTTGGAGCTTTTCGGACGTAATTCGACGACTGAAACGCATTTCAGTGCAATACACTATATTACAGTATATTATGTATACCGCGAAAACCGATAACGGTGAAAATACGTTTCAAATCTGTGATTCGTTTGTGCAGTGTCGTCGTGATAAATTTACATATAAGGTGTTGTACAGCTTGTTCTGAATTTGAACAATACTCCGCGCAAAGATGATTACGGTAAACGGTATTCGTCTTTTTACGAACGATGTCGAAATTCGGCTGAGAAACGAAACAGTATGATATTATAGAACGATGTATATTTGAAGATTTTTTTCAGTTTGTCGTAACTTATGCAGCATAGAAATCCAACTTTGAAAAATAACGCCAAGTCAAAGTGTACTCCTCGTATCCACGGTACCTAACCAGTGAATATACTTGTGACTGTTATTATTCTTCCTAGACTGTTACGAGAGAATGTTCCGAAACAAGACAAAAATAATTGTACACCCATCGTCTCGTGTTTTTATTTCAATCGGCGTCTGCTTTTTCGAATACCAAATTTTTATTTTGCGTTCCCGATAACGGTTTTTATATAGGTTCTGAGCGCAGCAGCGAAGAATGCGTACTGTTTTTACAACGATGTTTTGTTTTAAATTCTCCGATTTTTAACGTCGTCAGTACCTCTGACGAAAGGAACTCGCGACGGTACTTTGAGGCGTTACAAAAGTATAAGGAAAAACATATTTATAATTAAGAGAAACGCGTTTTTGACGTATTTGGTTTTTTTTTCGCCGTAACATCGAAGAATAACGATCGGCCGAAACGCGTACATAATGTTCTCGTGAGATACTACTACGATCGAAAAGTTTCGAGTGAAGAAGACAACAGCTGAGCTCGCTCGTTCAGAATCGTTTTTACGAAGGGCCAACAACGTTATCGTTGCTTTTAGACATATATATATATGTATTAACTTTCAAACCTAGTGTGACCCACCCATTCAAATACCGTTATCATACCGATGTGAAAGGGTTTTTCATTTTTTTCATTCATTTTGTCGTTACAGGCGTCGGCGTCATTCTGGTGGCCATCAGCGGCATAGCGTGGCGATTGACGGCGGGACAAGAAGCGTCGTCGTGCGGCGCCGTGTTCGGGCTGGGCCGTTCGCTGGACGACGCGGCCGAAGCCAACCGGCGGTTCGTCCCGCGACTGCCGCCGTCCTACGGCCGTCCGCATCATCCCTACGCGGGTAAGAACCGAACACGTTATTTTTTTCGAGAGATTCTGGCGCGTAAAATCACGAAAAAAACCCCCCGTACGGCAAAACGGTTTTCGTAAATAAAAAAGTCTATTACATTTCCGTGTGAGCACGTTCGATAACGAGAAGACCGGGGGAGAGACCCCGTATGAGATGATGGGGGGAAGATAAAAAAGAGACGCGACTGACTGCGAGGCGGAGAGTATCGGGTTGGAGGGCGTGCAGCGGCCGAAGGAGGAGACGTTTAACAGCGAAAACAATCTCGGTTTATGTGAACGTGTTTTAAAACCTGCGATTTGCCGCGGCGTGAAAAAAACTGTTGGAAAGTCGCGTTTGAACGCCGATGGAGAGTTCGCGTTCGAACCGTTTGGGTACGAGATCCTTACGATTCGCGCCCGCTATCGGCCGGTCGGTTTGACGGGGGAGAAAATGTCCATTTTTTTTTTCCTCCCCCGCGATAAAGTACGACATGAATTGATGTTTTCATGCTTTTCAGCCATGATGTACCCCGAGTTCGAGTACAGGGCTCCGCCGCCGTCTTACCAGGCGTCCATGCAAGAGTACCGACTGAGGCTGTTGCTGTTGGACCGGCAGACGACCATCCCGCCGCTGACGGCCTCGCCGCCGCCCACGTACAGGTCGCAACCGGGAACGCTGATAAGGTGCGTGCAAAGTTTACTCGCGAGACGGAACAACAACTTTTCCGAGACATTTCAACGCTGTTTTACGAAACAAAATAGTTTTTCTAACGTTTGTCATTTTTCCCGCCGCAGAGAGCAGAGCATATGTTGCCGCCGCATCAGCGACCCGAGCGACTTTTTCGTGTACGCGGGGCCGGACGTCGACCATCGCCGCCAGACGTCCGCGGACGACCTCAGCGGCGGCCCGCCCAGTTACCGGTCGCGAAACGGCTCGTTGCGGCCGGGCTGCCACCTTGCGGACCACCGTCCGTCGTCGGTGTTGGTCGGCGGACACCATCATCACAGTCGCGACGCGTCGCAGATAAGCGCCGCCGCCGAGGCCGTGGGCGGCTCGCTGTCCGCGGCGGACGTCTGCTGCGACAAGGTGCCGCCGCCGGCCGAGGACGACGACGTCGTCGCCGCGGTGGTGACGGGCGCGGACGACGGCCGTGTGGTGCGGCGGGGGGACATGACCGCCGCCGCCGTCGCCGCCGTGGTGGTGGCGGACGAGAAGAAGACGCCGCCGGAGCGCCGGGGCGTCGCGCGGACGACCGCGACGCCGCCGGCGGGAACGGTCGTCGTGACGGTGTCCGGCGCCAACAACGACGCCAGCGTCCGGTGTCGCGGCGACACCGAAATGGACATCTTGGCTCATCTGTGAACAAAATCCGTGTCTTTCGGCCGACAACAACACGCAGTTTTTCGCGTCCGTTGCGCTGTGTTTATCACACCCCGTTATTCATTATTATTTTCTCATTATTATTATTATTACCGTAACCCGCGTTCTTACTCGAGTTTTTTTTTCGCCCGTTTTAAAAGTAAAAAAACGGAAAAAATATGCCGTTTACCATCCACGACGCGCGTCGTTTCGCGTTTTCACCCCCCCGACCACGAATCGCGAAGATCGGTGTGCGCGCGAGCCCGAAGTTTTGTGCTACTCTCGAAGACTCGATGTTTCCACAACAAACAGTATCGGGGTGTAATAACACGACGAAGAACGGTGAATGGCGTCGAGATAAAAAAAAAAACGCTTCGTTTCGCCGCACAACGAAGAAATTGGATACGGGGACCGACTGTTTTTGAGCACGTTTTTTTTAACTTTTCGTACGCGCGTGGTGTACCAGCACCTAATAATTATTTTTGCTTCGAATACACCACCGTGTGTCTCGTTCGTCGGGTGTGTAATAAAACCTCAAGTCGCCGTAACACACCTTATTTGATATTTGTTGTTGTTGTGCAGCATTCGTACGTATTTTATGAACACGATTATTATTCTCTGATTTTACGCCGCGGAACGTCGTTGCGACGTTTTTGACGGTTTTCGCGTGAAAAACGTGAAAAAAGTACAACGTTTAAAAACGTCAATCGGTAAAGAGCTCGGGGGGGCGACGGTACGTCAAACGTGCGCGTGTTTCGATGCTGTCGGGGAATAGACTTTTGTAAACTGTCGTTATGATACGATGTCGCGTAAAAATATGCGTTTGATTCGCGCCGTGTTTTTGTTAACCATAATATTATGTTCGTAGTTAGTAGTAGTAGTAATAAGGACCTGTAAACATGTCGGATGTGATGTATATTCTAAGTTATTGTAAACAGATTTTATGTTATTTAAAATAAACTATATTAATGTGCGCGTCAGAATACGAAATTGTATTCAAATAAATTCGCGACGATATAGCGTTTGTACAAAAACTTCAATAAATAATTGAGATTATACAATCAATATCGGTTGTTGTATGTATGTATTTTTTTTACGTTGTATTGAAAATCAAGCAACGAACGTGGCGATTCAACACGAAAAGAAAATATCTACTGTTTGTTCGACTTGAGCACGTGTCGTCAACATAATACATATGTATTCAAATACGTATAACGTGATAATTTTATTTTAAACAAATTTGAAAATATCGAAGGTAAATTGAACAATACAATCACACGACCTAACTACTACGAGTATGGAATGCTTTTGACAACTAAAAAAAAAATAAAACGGTGATAATCGCGTAATAAGCGACTGAATCGATTAGTTTTCATTTATTTTGTTTGCCGACACAATCAAAAGTAATACGATAAAAGTATTACGTCTCTCACGAGTCATTTCGTACGAAATATTAATCGTGCGTTTGAAGATGTTATCACGATAACGTACGTGTATGACATCAAAATTATAAACTTTTTTTCAAACGCCGAATTCCAACGTAGGTTTATGTGCTGTACAACACTAGTAGAACGCTAAAAACCCGTAAAAGTATTTACTTCTAAACAGAACAGAGCTTATGGTATAATCAGTCAAATACCTACATAACTTGTAAAATATCTAGTGGTGTTGACTGTGCGATCTTTGGAAGAAGTAATTTTTTTAGTTGATATTTGTTGTACCGTAATAATAAGCAGGTGTACAAACTTTTTACAAAACTGAAATTAGTGAATAGTATGTAAAACTATTCAGAGTAAACACGTATATTATGGAAAAAGATCAAGTTCGATAGTTATGGTGTAAACAACGTCGAAACGCGCAAATACACTGTCGACCAAAAAGTTCAAAAAGACGAATTAAAATAACTACTTTGAACTTGGCGAGTGTCACATTTTAAGTTTTATAGAAAAAATTGCGAAATATCGCGATTTTCCTAGCCCTATTTATTATTGCATTAGTGATATCTGTTCGAAATTAATTTGAATACAAACTACGCGTAAATTAGGAAGTATAATTATTTTAATATGATATCAGAATAAAAAGATTTATACGTTAAATCCGTAGCAGTACAATCGATTGCACATTAAAAAAATGACCAAAATCAGTGCGCTTCAAAAAGTAAACTACAATACTCGCATTACTTTGATCGCGTTGTTATTATCCATACAATTATGTACATGTCATGCACCATATCACAATCATTCAACGTTTATCGTCGACATTGTAATCGTCGTTACTTTCTTAACGGAGTTCGCGCCAGCCGTTGGAAAAGTTCCACTTTCGATCAAATTTGATTTTGTGGCATTTTTTTTTCTTATTGTTCGTTAATCATGGGCGTACCTACAACTTTTCGCTACTCGTCTCGGACATACGACATACATTGTTCGCGTTTAAATGCATTGGATTTAGCAATGTCACTATAGTCACCCGTTTTCGAAAATGTCTTGTTAAATATTTTTTTTTTAAAAAATCGTATTATTTTTTTTGCCTGACCGGAAAAATGATTTCGTCTCACACGCAGTCGTGTACCTTAATTGCCTATACATCGCGCCGTTGTTACATCTTAGAGTACGTTACACAATGAATACATTTCATACATTGTGTACGGACGTTGTCTCTATGCGACAACAAATAATTGTATATTCCAAAACTAAAAGTTTTTGAAGCCAATTTTTGGATAGGTCTCAAGTGAAACGTAACAACCGCGTGTTGTCACGTTGAATTTTAATTTAATACTTGTTTTCACCTATGAAGAACCGTCGTGAAAATGATCCGCCACGATAAATTTGAGTCTTGCGAGTACTTAGACTCAAAGTCCCAAATTATCGATTTCTGCACTGTGCCGCTTCTGCACTAAACATTTTAAAATTGCGTGGTTACAGTTATAACATTTTTTAGATTCTGAGTGTAACGAAGAGTGTATTGGTTTTCACATGATACGCGTTTATTATTTTTGACCACTACGACAACTCTTTCAATAATGCTCCAGTCCTTGAAGTCAGTACCTCTAACGATAGGTAAACGACGGACACAGAAGATGGTACTTTGAGGAGGGGTCGTGTAGGTTTAAGCGTAAAAAATTTAAAAGTTACGGTAAAAAAAAAAAAAAACAAGTTAAAAACGTTAAAAATTACGGCATTTTCAATATAGATTATATTGAAAATGCCGATTTAGATTTTCGGATTGAAATTGCGCACTGTTGTGCAATCGATGGGTAAAAACATAATAACTTGAAATGGTCCAAATGGTTTGAAATTTTCACACGCCATTCGAATCAATAAACTCAACACTGTCACCAAATTCTCTATTCTCTCTATACTCGCCGAGCTCACTCGGAACCGTTATTTTCGTAAGCGAATTCTAATTTCTTACATATTCAACGTACGACTCCTGTAAAAAACCTTCCAAAACGATGACAGCGTCAAAACATAACACCCACGCCGACATACCGAGTGATTCAGGTTTCTTTTATTTTATTTTACGACAAGTCAGGCGAGGAAGATAACGCGCGATGACTCGAGTTGTCTATAGTATTCGGGGAAGTATCGACTACACGACTGGCGCGCGCGAGTGTCGAACCGGATCGTGTCTATGGCAACAAGCGAGAAAAGTTCCTACCCTCGTGTTTCTTCGGCCCACCACGGTTATGACAGTGTGCACGACGGTTCTGTACACGGACGAGTGTTTTTTCGATTTGTTCGTTCGTTTTTTCCGTCGTTTTTCGGTATTTTCGTCGGGTACGCACAGCATGGCCGAACAGGAGGAGAAAATGGATCCGTCTACCGTGAGAAAACTGGTGAGAGCCGCGTGTTTCGTTACGTTGTTTACAACGATCGCGAGACAAACGTTGGTAAAAAAAAAAAAATATCGAACGTATTCGTACTAATTCCGTTGTGTTCCGTTGCGATTTTCACGTCCCTAACCGAAACAACAAACGGGAGTAAATATAACAATAATATGATACTAAGCTATTGTGTACGTTTATATTAAATCGCGCGTACAGATTCTCTCGCGGATATCTACGAAATAGAAAATATGAAAAATAGGGACCTTCAATAAGACTCGCTCGCACTAAAAGTTCGACGGGTGTAAAATACGTTCCAAAAACGTGTCGAAACAGTACGAAAAAATGTCCCGATGAACGCCGAATATTATCACCTATTCATCTTCAAAGGGATTGTATGTGATCAGAGCGATTCCGGGAAAAAGCGACGATTCGAGGGGGGTGTCACAGCGTGCCCTTGAATAAAACGGTATCATTTTTTTTCAATCCTCAGTTCGGTTAAATGACCACTTCGATGGATCTACCCTACGCTCGTCTCTATCCATCACAGGCTACTTTCAGTTCTTTGCAATCGGTTTTTGTCCTCTATTGATCTGTTTCACAAATGTTTGTCTACCTGTTCCAGCTTTTCCTTCTACCGTCGTCGTTATCCGTTCATTGATTCTCGTCCGATCCGTTTCTTCCTTCTTTCTCCCACCGTTTTCCACGTGGTTTTTTGTTCACCATCGTCCGAACGCTTCGATCCTTTTTCTATCCGCTTTGAGTACCGTCCATCCGCCCACACAGAAGGCTGTATACACCGCACAAAACTTTTTATAAGAGTTTTTCTGGTATTCGTTACTAGTAACGGCGTTTGCCGTAAATAGGCACTTTTTTTTTCTTTTTTGGTAAAATGCCCGTTTCGCTTGCGCATACGCTATCTGCTCCTCTTCTCTATGTCCAACGTGTAAAACATTGAACCAGCTTCTCATTTTGTACACTCCTCATTTGCCGCTATCGTTGCTGCGTCGTCTGCGGAACGCAACATTCGCACCGTTTTTTTTTATTTATTCCTCCTCTCCTTCGCTCGATTTTTTTTTAGAGTATTTTCGTATTGCTTTTTACCAAAAACCGGAAAAATGTCTAAATTTAAAAAATTTTACGATTCAAAACCGTCGTTTCGCCGCGATCGCAGGTGGACCGCGTCAAAGCGTGCACGTTCCTGCCGTACGCGCGCCAAACCGACTGGACGGCGGGCGACGCGGCGTCCGCCGTCGAAGAGTTTGTCCGCTCGGACGAACGGCGCGCGCTGTGTGTGTACCGCGACGAAAGCGGCGCGCTGAAAGCCGACTTTGGCGTGCCGGCCGCCGCGGCCGCGGACGCCGTCGCGTGGTTCCTGAAGACGTCGCGGCTGGACGACTGCTCGGACTTTGCGACGTCGGTGCGGTTCGGGATGACGGACGGCGGCCGGCTGGAGAAATCGATGTTCCTGCTCTGGGACTCGCTGTACTCGCCGTTCGTGTTCTCCCGCAGGAGCGGCGGGTCGGCCGGTATCCTTTTTTCTTTTTTCGTTTTTCTAAATTCTGAGCGCCGGCGAACCTATTTCGTTTAACAACGACGTTCTCTGGTAGAAAAAATGCTCCGATTTTAACGTACGATAACCTGAAGATGATTGACCCGAGACGGTACTGTGTTTGAAGCGTTTTATTAAATTTTGATTTTTTTTTTGGAGTTACGAAAAACGGTAAAATTTTCGAAAGTTCGACTTGAAATTTACACGCGTCGTTAAGAAGAGTTCGCTGCGAAAAATCGTAATCGATTTCGATCGTTTTCGAGGGAGCTGTGGACCTTTGAAAATCGCACAATTTTTTTAATCTACCGACATTGTTTTTATGATTTTTGACGGCATATTATATTTCATTAAAATCTTGTATAGTTATTTCTCCGTAATTTCGAAAATAATCATTATGTCGCCTCGACATTTTTAACAAAAATGCATCTCTGTAGAAGTACAAAAAAATTTTCGTTCAATTTTAGGCTAATTTCACATATTTTCGTGCAATTGATGCTCACACAGTATTAATTCCTCAAATAGTGGTGGTCCAAATGGTTTGAAATTCGCACAAATTATTTACATTAAGATTCGTATAGATAAGTTTTTCGGAATTTTCGCACCATTTTTATTGTAAAATTCGGTTATTGTCATAACGCATACTAGAAAACGGAGCTCGCTCAGAATTTTTTAAGTTTAAATTAGTTTGCCAAAAAAAAAAATGTTGGAGAGTTCATTGTAGAACGCCGATTATGACCGCGGATTTATATAAATACTTCGAAAACACTGTAAAATACCAATTTGTATATTTTAATTGACGTTTAAAAAATGTACTGACATTTTTATAACATCTGAGAGCGTTTTTTAGGAGCTCCTACTCAAAAATGGATTTCGGGTAGCTGGCGGGTAAGTGCGGGTTGCAGAGGAACACATAAAACGAATGATCTTTAAATGCTTTTATACAAAGTAAAATATGGTCCACAAAAATTTGATGGTGATACTAGAAAAAATTAACTTTTCCTCCTACTCTAAAATTAATCAAGCATTTATACGAGCATAGCAATTTAGTCGTGTCGCGTAAATTCAACTATTGTTGACGGCAAAATGACAAACAAAAAAGGAAAATACGTTTCGCCTTGAATCACAACGTTTGTCAGAAGAAACGGATCGTTTTTTCGAGCAGTACAGGGCGGTCATACAAGAACTGTGTTCGTTGAGATACAAGTTTCTAGGGATGCCCAGCATTTACGTTCCGACGATAGTCGGACGATTCGACGAGACAACAAAAAGCGTCAGCGAAGAGACCCTGAGAGTTCTCGAAAGTTAGTAACCGTATATTTTAATACGTCGGAACCTATGAAACATAAAAACACAGAGTCCAAACCGTATTTTTCTTTCCTTTTGTGTCATCTCATTTCAGATATCATAAACGAGTACGTATTGGAAATTCAAAATTGTCTAATGGACAACGAAAGAGTGCCTGGCACGTGTGAGTACATGATGGAACACATCGTCGACGAGATAAACTATTGGAAAAACAGACGTGAGTGTACGGGGAAATGGAAAATTCACGTGGGTAAATCCGTTTTTATTTTTTTTCTACAATTCGGTCGTCTCAATTTCGTTACTACACGTTTTCTGGCACCTAGTTCTGTTGGACAATTTGAGATGGCGGTGGAATATATAGAGCGCTAAATTTGGTTGATTTTTCACGTCTGGTAAAGATACGTTTCACCCGCCCAGCCGATAGGTGCGGTTTTTTTTTTGATTTTTGAGTGTTGCGCGGGAAATAAAAGAGAATTTCGAGGGGGATGGTAGCAGAGGGATTGAACACTGAACGGTAGAATAAACAGCGCAGGTTAAGTTTGAAAAATCGAAAAGGTTTGACAGTGGGAAATTCACGTGCCGAATTCGAAGTTTTATTAAAGTTTCACGTTTCACCACAGTGTTTGCCCAGTTTTTTTCCCAATTGACTATTATTTTGATACTATCCGACTAATCGAGACTATCTAAAAGAATTTGTTGGTTTTTTTTTTTGCTACCGTAGGGTCGAATTTACGGTTTGTGTCCACGTTACTGAGTTACAAGAGCGTGGACTTGATTCTAACGATTTTGAAGCAACATCAATCGATTCTCGTCGACACGTTCAACAACATCACCGATGAAATCGAGGTATTTATTTTCGGTTTTAACGATGTTTTATTCTTGAATTCATTTACTGCACGTTATTGTGGCGAGTTTTCCGTACAGGCGGCAAGTATGGAATGTGCGTCCAACCTCGATTATTTGCAAATTCTACTGGAACCGATTACGAGTTTGTATAACGTGAGCTCGCCCGACGACATACTGCCGCGGTTGCCCGATATATTCGTGAGATTTATGTTCATCTACGACGAATCGCCATATTATAATAAATGGTAAATTATTGCGAAATCGTTGAACGACTCTTTCCAGAGGAGATTTAAGACGTTTATTAAGCATTACAGGATGTGTATGAAATTTATTTTTCCGTTTTTCACTATGTTGGTCTCTAACGATTCGACTGTCGTAAAATTACGTGATATTATAATAAAAAATGATTTTCACTGATAAAAGTGCAAAACAAAAACAACTATAGTAAAAAAAAAAAAAAAAAATCAAACGGAATCAAAATTCATATGTTTTTAAAATAAATCACAATTAATTGTTTAAAATAGATTTTTTACTAAAATTTTCTTTAAAACATCATAATCATGAGCAACGATGTTTTTTTAAGTTTTTAAAAACGTTTTCTAAAATACGTTTCAATTTTTTTTTTTTTTTTTGTTTGTTTTTAAATCTCTGAGAAAATATGTTAGTAAAATCATCTATTAACTCAGTGAAAAATTAGATTTCCAATACTTTTATCGCGACAAAAACGTTTGTGCAGGTCTGACGTGAACCGTTTGTACGAGTTTCTTGGGAACCAAATCGTGTATATATGCCGGAAGACTGTGAAAATGTCTGAACTTTTCTCGGGAGACACGGAGAGTGTTTTGAATAAACTGCAAGTCTCGATGAATTGCTGTGAAAATTATATTTCAGTTTACACCAAAGTAAAGAAAAAAAAAATATCAACAATTTATTCCTTATTGTTATTCTACTCGGTTTCGCGGTGCGTCGACGGTTCGGGAAATCAGTCACTGCCGACTATTCATCTAAAATTTATTCATAATTATTCTGTGTGCGGTTTTCTCCGAGAAAAATAGCAACAAAACCCTATAATACGTACATATATATATATATATATATATGCCGAGGTTTTCAGTGAAATTCAATAATTATTTTTAAACAAAACTGTATCGCAATAAAATTTTTTATAAAAACTGTGTGCGACGAATATTAGATTTTTATTGTTAAGAAGAAAACTATTGAAATTATATTTCAATGCTAAGAATCTTGAACTTTTAAATCAAGTGCCGAATTAAATGCCAAAAAAAACACTTGATATGATTTAACGACTGATGGCTTTCGACTTTAAAAATTGGGACAAGATTGTTTTATTTTTTTTTTTTTTTGTTTTAACGCCTTTTGAAATTTTTCTCACAATTTTCTATTAAAGAAACCAAAACCTATCCATCGACACAATTTATCACAAACATTTTACTATACATTAAAAATATCATGGCTGTCGATTCGCATATTGGCCGCACGAAGGTCCTAATTTGTGTGTGTCTATTTTATAAAACTATTCATCGTCAGGTGATTGAAATTTACAATTCTAAAAACGACGGACATTGTTCGGTGGAAACTGGAGACGTGCACATGTTTTTGGACCGATGCAGGGACGTCGATTATATTTGCAAATCTATGGTTTTGTTCAAAAGGTATATAATTCATAAAATATGAACTAATTTCTCGGGCCACTGCCGTCGAGATCGCAGTACGGTAACTTTTACGGTATTTCAATCAGGTTGAACAAGAGTAACCCGATACCGAAACCGAGATTTTCGTTTACAAAAGGATTGGAGTTTGAAAGAGTCATGGAGTCCGTAGAATCGCGGTTCAACGAGCTAATCGACGATCTGGAAAACGTTCAAAACGTCATATTTAACGTGAACAGCACCGAATGGTACCAGCACGAACTCAAGTGAGGTTTCAAAACGCGTTCGCAAAAACAAATTTTCGATCGCTTTTTTCACAGCGCGCATATTTTTAGTAAGTTATATGCATTTTCCCTAACCCCAGATCTGTAGAGACGACAAAACAGAGGCTGACGGTTCTGAGATCGAAACGAAAAAATCATCTCTCAAAGTACCTTCACCGTGGACATATCTTTACAAATTTTTGGGGCTTATCTGTGCTTTAGCGAACGATCGCCGCGTCTACATGGTTTCGACACGGAATCTGTAAAACATTTTCGTACACGTGTTTAAAGTGGATAGTGTTCACACAATATTTTACGTTTATTTTCGGAACGCGTCGGTGTTAATTTTTTTACTTTTTAATCGTCGTACCCAGTGATTTTCCGGTATAATATAATTTTAAAGAATGTGATTTTTTCGATTCGTTCTATTACGATTTATATTTGATTCGCAGTGTATTCGCGCGCATATTACATTTAGTGTAGTATGTTACATAGCAGTAGTCGTAACAGGAGGTAGGAATTGGAACCGAGAATAATATCTTCTTCTTCTTCTTCGCCGCCAACTATTTGGGCCACCATCGCCCTACACTTATCACGATCGTTCACATCCCCTATACCACACACACACACACAGTATTAACAACACTATCTTTTTCAATTGTTTCCGTTTTAACACAGTTTTTTGTATTCTTTCTCGTCGTTTGATTTCCAAACAACGAAAAAACGCGCGTTCCGCCGTTCAAACAGGTTCAAAGACGAGGTGAAACAGCTGTGTTCCGCGGTCGAACGCGTGTTGGACGACGCGCTGGCCGTCGCGTGCAACGCCGAGGACGCGCTGAACGTGCTGCAGAGCCTGCACCATTTCTCCGGATGGCCGCCGCTCAACTCGCGTTTCCGGACGAGAACCGACCGGGTCTGCGCCGCGCTGATCGACGAGATCACGTGGTCGTCGTCGGCCGCCGGCCACGCGTACCCGGTTCCGTCGTCGATGGCCCGGTGCTCGGGGGCGTGCGTGACGGCCGCGACCCGACACAAACGGACAGCTTCGCTCAGAAACGTGAGAAAAATGTGTGTTACTGATGCCCGGGGCGTAATAATCGAGTTGTTGTTGTATCGGGGGGTCCGTGTGTTTTGTAAAACGATCACGCCGGATGAAATTCGCGATAACACGGTGGAAATTCTGAACCGTTTGAAGTGAACTGAAGCGGGTTTCGTTTGAACGCGTTTGGTTTCCAGCGAATCGTCCGAACCGATTTCGACGGTCACTAGAGCACGTCGTTCTGTTATTTCGACGCGTAATCGGACTGGCCGACGGAAATCAGTAGGGTCATCTCGAAAGATCGGTTCGTAAAATAGAAGATCAAACACACGCATCAAACGGTGCGTAAGTCAGTCAGTTTCGAAAAAAACGTACTGTAACCCAGTCGTTTCGAATTACGTTTCGGGGGAGGATTGCCCTACTGATTTTTGTCGCTCCGCGGTCTATAAAAGTGAACTCTATAGTGGCGCGACACGGGTGGAAAAAGTTCGGGAAGGAGGAAGGTTTGAGTGAAAAATATCCAAACGATTTTTTTTTTTTAATGGGAAAATATTAATAACAGATTTGGAGGAGTAGAGCTTTCGTCGAGCCCCCTGACCGCGCGAATTCGAGCTCATTTTCTTTTTTTTTATCAATTGACCTATTTAAAAATCTGAAATGGCGCCCCTAGAGTGCGTTACATACGTAAAAACTCCCCCGCCCCCGAAAAAAAAAAGGCCAAAAAGGGTCAAAAATTATCTCGATAGAACCCTTGAACACTTGAAACCGGACGTTTGAAAATACGTCTAGTTTTAACGATGAAAAATATCGTCCGAAAAACTACCTGTGAGTTAAACACAAAATACAGCGTATCTCGCATAAGATTCGAGCGGAATCTGGATAAAATACGAGGTACGCGCATCTTTTGGTCCTCCTGCAGCAAACGAACGGAGCTCATTGCCTTCTTGAAGAATAAAATAAAAAAATAATCCCAAGATGTAATTAATAATTTATTTCAAACTTGCAGATGATTTCTGAACGCCCTTGGCTATTGTCGTGTACAAATATTGAAAAACTCCGCGAACTGTACAAACGCTATACGAACGTTTATCGGGAGATGGTATATAACACGTTCGTGACGTGGGTCGATCAGTCGAACTCGGACCACGACAAAAAGCTCGAAAAAAAGATTCTGATCGGAAACCAGAACGATCAGTACTGGCATTTGACGGTTAACATGGACCGGTATTCGAAATTTTAATATTCGCGTGCACTGTCAAATGAAATTATCGCCATACCCGTCTGAATAATTTTCTACGTTTTTTTTATATTTTTAGCGATACGATGGATTTTCTTAGTGACATTGACAATTGGTCGTTACTTGGTTTTGAAAAAATTTTTACGCAAAATGAAGTGGTTAAAAACTCGTCGAAAATCAAACGGTTACACAGAAATGTGACGAAAATCGTGAACGACTATAACACTTTTATCGCCGGTACACCTATTTATTTACATACCGAGTTTTAGAAAGTATTCATGTACCAACGTTATGGTAACGGTAGTAAATAGTGACTAAATAACTAATAATTATAGTGGAAAACAAAAAAATTGGGAACGTTTTTCGAGGCTTTTGGATGACGTTATGACGCGATTTTGAGTTTCTTATGCGAATTCTTATCTCATTTAAGATAAATGTACCGTTTTTAATTTTAACACATAGGTTTGTCCGAACAAGAAATGTTGTTGTTTATCGAATCGATAGAGTCGTGTAACAAAATAACATCACCAATGATTCATCGTTACACGTGGAAACACCTGGAACTTGACGGTTATCTACTCGACTGCTACCACGAATTAGAATCGGTTAAATTAAATTCGAAACGTTTTCAAGTTGAATAGATTTAAACTTTTTAATATAAACACAAAACTTTTTAGGCTCGAAATTTCGTAGACGATTACAAACGTTGCAACATAGAAATTGTCGAGATTTGTGAAAAAATATCGAATTCGACTCTGTTGAAAACAAACCAACAACAAATTTTGACGTTAAAAGATCTAAGAAGAAAAATTGAAATTACCAAGTACGAATAAAGTAGAAATAATTTTTTTGATATTTACGTACACTGTACAGTGTACAAGAAGTATATTATCAAAAACCCGTTGGGAGTGTGCCATAAACGAAGTACAAATTAACTTATTGTGCACGGACTTTTAATAAATCCCAAGTATTTCGAAACGATTAAAATTCTTGAAAAACAGTCGATACGAAGGAAAATGTTCAAAATTATATTGATAACATTCAACATTAACGTTATAATATTATTTCAAATTTATTAAAGGGTATTAAATATTTCAAATATATTTGGAAACAATTTCCATTCCATCATCAAGAAATTAACATTTTCAAACGATGTTTAACACAGTTATGAAATAAAATCAGTCCAACTTTTCCTCTAAGCTCGCTGTATGTCTCGATTTTTATATTTTCAGTTAGTAACATATATATATATAAGTTTTATTATTTATTAATTTTTTAAAATTTTTACCGCAGTACTTTGATGTAATATTTTTCTATCAAAAAGAAGTTGTTGAAAAATAACATATTATATTGCGCTTTCTGCTCGTCATTATAATTTATGTTTATTAAACAATCTATATTGAGCTTGAAACCATGTAATAACTATACTGGGACACCAATCTGTGACAATTAGTTTTAAATTAACATTAAATACCAATGGCCAAATTTAAAAATAAATCAACTGTAAAATCATAAATAGTGCGCCCATAACGTTAAAATATTAAATAGCATATTTTCATGTAGAATTACAAACAAATAAACTAAAAAATTGTCTTATTCTTATAATTTAAATTTGAATCATAAAGCGTATACTCAAAAACATTTGTAATTTTAAAATCGGAATTTGTGTGTTTCAGAAACAATAATTTTTTAAAAATCATCGAGAATTACAATCAAATCGCGAACTACTTGACGTTCGTCTACGACGGATTCCGGGAAAACGTCGATAGTGTAATTCACATTTTTACACTATTTAAAAGCAAAAAATATTAGGGTTCTGTCCCTCGGTTAACGGTTTTGTGTACTCAAAATCTTTTGGGCTAGTTTCGTCAGCACTCCGTAAACAAAAAAAGTATTATAAATACAGATTAGAATTTTTAAGACTTCAGATACGTTTTTTTTTGCATATAAATTTCGGTTTGAACTTAAAAATAACGTAAAAATACCGAAAAGTTCCTCTAAAAGCGCCAAAACTTTTTAATTTAGTAAGTATACCATTGGTTAAAGAGTGAAATCCACCCGTAGTGAAAAAGGAAAGTACTTTCCATGTATGCACAGTGAAGTCTCTCAAGTCTCTCGCAAAGAAGTAAGAACGTCACGTTGTAAGTTTAAACCTGTTTTTAAAGTTATATTTATTTCACGCGCAGTCGACCGGTCTGATGAAACACGTAAAAGTAAAAGTGCACAAATACAATGTTTGGAAGTTTTGAGTATATATATATACGATATTCAGTAAATAATTCTATAAGTTTACTAATAAATAAAACGTTTCGCGCACAAAATATTGTCAATAAAGAACTGTGTTTTTAACTGCTTATTTGGTCATCAAAATCGAGTAAGTTGAAAGTGTTTACCACTTAATCGATGTTTAGATCGCGGTTTATTGGATGCATTACGTGGAGAAAATCGACAGCCTGGTTTGCGAAGCGTTGATCCTGAACTGTCGACATTCGTTGGAAAACGTTTTAGAACTTACCGCCGGCAACGGGTCGGGTCCGTCGCCGGTGCTGGTGATTTTCGTGAGCTTGGAAGGCGATAAGGTAACCCACACAAATCAGCCGCAAACGATGCGAGAAAATAACCCGAAAACTGGTGGCCATTAGCTATAACACACCTGTTTTAATTGCCAAACAGATCAAATTTTCGTCGAGTCTGGCGGAAATACTGGCGTTTTCCGCGAATTTTCTCTCGGACTTGCTGTTGACCGTCAAAGTGATTCCGCGGCTGAGATTGCGCTCGTTAAAACGGCCGCGGACGGAACGGGTCCTCCCGTACGAAGAAGAAATTTCCAAAGACTGGATTTGTACCAGACTCCAGGAAAAAAACAACATCGGTAAAAGAATTTTAAAAATTGACACATATTCGTGTACTGTTCGAACGACGGATCCAAAACAAAATATTATATAGATCCGGAAAAAAAATTCTGTATTTTATATACTTAAAATATCCGTTGTGATTGTTGTTGTTTCGTTGAAATTCGAGCGGGAACGCAGAATTATTTACAACGTTTTATCGTATTTTTAGAATTTTATACAACATTTTGTTTTCTTTTTGTATACGCACTTTTGCAGCCACTATAAACGCTTTGAGACAACTGAGATTTTACATGCAACAGTACTTGTCGTACGAAGATATATGGTCAGTAAATAAAACGTTATTTTTCGAAAATTACAACCGTTTAAATCCTTTGGCGGTGGATTTCGACCAAGACATCGCCCAGTATGACATTTGTATACGTTTTATTTTTATCGTGTTAAAAATGATGATCAGGGAATGAAAATTTACAGGTATTCAATTTACAAACGTAAAATACTTTGCATGAAACCGGTGGCCCAACAGGCGCATTTTCTCGTCGATACGAACACGTTAAAAGACCAAATCGTCAAACACTGTGACGAATGGCGAGATAATTTTTCGAAATCTCTGATCGAAATCACCACTAATCTTATCGACGGACTTTACCAATATGCGCACACAAACAGCATAAAGTGCGTCGAGAACGAGCGGTGTTTTCTCAAAAAATAAATATGTTTTTTTTTTTCATCGCAGAGTTATGACGCCGCCGGCAAATGTAAACGAAACGATCGCGTTCGTCGAACTGAGGAAAATAATCGTTTCAGAATACGAAGAAAAGACCAGAGAGTTTACACTGATTTCTGATAACGTCAAAGTTTTAGGTAACGAGATGAATGAGCCTTAAATATCTTAATCCGAGAATTATAATTCACCGTTTTTTTTGGTACAATCGTTTTTTTTTTTTAACTTTGAATATTCATAATATTTTGAGTGATATTACCAAAAATTATGCTGGTTATAAGAGTAGTCATTTGTCTTAAAAATTTAACTGAAATAAACTAGATAAAAAAGAACTACTTCGAAAAGCTAAATATAGGTACACTGATTTTGTTTTCAATGGTGAGATTTTTGATACAATTTTCAGTAGGTATAGTGTTGAACTCGCATATTGTACACGTTAGTAAACAAACATTTCGGCGGAAAATCTTTGAAATGTTTCCGATACTTAGTTTTGAATTTTTTTTTTTTTAATTTAACTCCATTACAGAGGCAAATAACGTTCAGTTGTCACAAACAATGTGTATTAAATACGAACAACTGTTCAAAGTTTGGACGGCATTCAAAAACACCCTAGAAGACGCCGAGATTATGTTGAGGAAAAAACAAAACGACTTCGCGGGCTTGTTAACCAGTAATCAATCTGATTTATAGATAAAAGCCAAAAAACTTCTACAGACGTTTTCGGTAACCGAGCCGATTTCTACCGATTGGAAGTCTAGCGGCAAGTACTGCTGACGACGGCATATTTTTTATTACATTATTCATTATATCGTTGAATTTTTAGGTGGAACTCTTACATAAAATTTTTAATGGATTTTTTTAATTATTATATTTCAATTAAAAAATCTACACTGCCAGAAAAAAAATACTATGTTTAATTACACGCGTATTTTGATAACAACGACACCAAACACCTACATCAGATGCTGTCGACTGCGTTGGTCTTTCATTATTAGTCACTCGTCACAAGTACAATTATATTGTGTTTATGTACAAGCTACCATACTAAACGGACCAAGTAGACGGTTTTTATCTCAAATAGGTTTTAAAGTCCTTGCTGTTATTACGAGAAACAAATCCAGTTTTTATGTTTCTTTCAGCTGTATAAAAACTACGTAATCGACAGTCCACTACGCCGCTTACCCGAGTTTTGTAACGAATTGGCTAATTTTGACTTTAACGACGAACGTCTAAAATGTATACGTATTTAACTGACGAATAACAATGTTTTGTAAATATATATTTCCGTGTTATTGACATTGTATTTAATTATATGTAAAACAACAAACAATTGCAGTATATTCGTTACTGTACCTACCTTTAACCCTTGCGGGTGGTGTTAATCGATAAAATGACACAACTATCGTATCTTATAAAAGTTTTATGCGCATTCAAAACATTAAAATTAAATTTTTCCGTAGAACCCCTGTTTGTTTTTTTTTCAGAAACGTCAACACTCAAAAAAATGTTACCTTATTCAAGCAGTTGACATTGAATTTCCTGGCTGAATTCCGTGGCGTACTGCTCTAACAGTGGTCCAAACTGTTTGAAATTTTCACACGTTGTTTAAATTAATATTCTTTTTTACCTACCTACTACGTGGATACAACGTTTGGACAGTTTGGCATTGCTAAATTTTGTTTTTACCGGTACACTTGTACTATATTATAGACAACTGTGAGCTCGCGCAGAATCGTTTTTTCAAAGGCAATGATTCTTCGTTGATCGCTTTCGGTTTTATTTAACCATACGTTCAAACCGCAAATTCCAAACACGCCCAAAGCGTAGAAAGTCGCTACTCCGGCAAACTACCGAGTGATCCCGCGGCCGCGTACAGTTTATGTAAACTTTGGTTCAATCGGATTTCGCACGTCTAGCCAAACGATAATTTTTTTGTAATCTTCTGTGTGTAACGTCACGATTTGCAATCGCTAAGAAATTCTATCGAGACGTCGCGTAGGGTACAATTAGTGCCTATGAGTTTGTTGGTTTAATCGAATCACACAGGAACGGGTTTGCGTAATGTCGCGTTTGAGGTGTGTGAAATGCAATCACGCGGATGTTGATTACGTCTAATTGCACACAGGGATCGTCGAGCAAAATCAAAAAAAATTATCGAATCTACGTGATTAAAACGTCCTTAGATACCACGCAGTGTTTGTAAAGTCTTTTGACGTGCCGACGCCGTTTGCGGAGAAGTAGGAATCGTATAGTGCCGCCGCACTCCGAACCGTGTAGCCAGTGGTTCTCATTTTATTGTTGCGATCCGAATCGGCGCAGCACGAACCATTGGGGCGCTATTGTCGATTTTCGACACCCTTGTGGACCACATTCCTCGTTTAAATGTTTTAAAACGTGTTTGTACAGGAACTGGTGGTTACGAAGGTTGGCATGTACGCGCTGCCATTCAAATAAATAGTACATGACAAAATGCGAACACACGTAGTGTTGTGATTGTATACAATTGACGATACGTATCATCACTTAAATACAATTTGGAGGAAAAATAATCCTTTTAAAGGTCAGAAAAATAGTATAATCTACACGGGCGTTTGAAAAAGCGTGGTAAATTATAAATACAGGAGTGCATTACTGTATTTATAGATGCTCCTATAGGTTTTTTTATTATTGTTATTAACTCATCACGTCTCTGGATAATCACTACGTACTCTTATCACGGAATAGATTAAATTCTCTTATCAACCGATCGCAGAATCGCCTACCCGCCGACTGCGTTGTCGGAACACAATATTTTGTTCGACTCAAGGTGTATCTTTGTTGATCCACTTTGGTTTCGGGCTTGTGTTTGACGTTTGTGAAGTGCCGCAAGTACTCGCCGATTGCTCCGCTCTGTTTTGCTAAATTGACGAATTTTTATTTTCGCTTTTTGCGAACTACGTTTGAAATGGCGATGGATGATACTTTCGATCAGGTAACGCTTTTTGGACGTACGGTGAACACAACCAAATTTCT
The DNA here is from genome assembly GCA_017140985.1 of Hormaphis cornu. Lineage (NCBI taxonomy): Eukaryota > Metazoa > Arthropoda > Insecta > Hemiptera > Hormaphididae > Hormaphis > Hormaphis cornu. The sequence goes on from CM029362.1 coordinate 20,686,668, forward strand.
CATTTGACGTCTCAACTTACGTCGGTGTTTTTACCAATACTGAAAATTTTAAAGAGTAAAACGTTTCGAAAATCGAGTGTAACAATGTTTACTACCGTTGCCTACGGTGTTATAGTTGATCTAGTGATCTAAAGACCCTTTTTAACGTTTTGTTCTTGTACCCATTGAAACAACGTTCAACATTTTCCCCCGTTGTTGTAAATATAACAGCTACGCTTACGATTAGGTATTTCAATAATATATTTGCATAAATGTGATGTGTGGGTGTATCATTAATAACTAATTTAGTAGTTAGATACCTATGTAGGTACGTTACTTTTGTATAATATCTAATAAATTCAAAATGTTCTTAACGTGCAATAACAAAAATATTCTAATTACAAAAACGAGTGCATTTATTTTTTTGGTGCTATAATTCCTTCTAGCTGAGCTTTCAGTTGTTGATTGGATCTTTTCAAAAAATTAATCTCTTCGTTGTGTCTCTGCTGTTCAGCGATACGTTGTTCTGTCCCTTGTCGTTGAGCCATTTCATACTTGGCGATCGCTGTTGCCAAGTCGTCTTTAACTTTCTGTTTTTCCGCCTCTAATTCAGTTAATCGTTCCTGCATGTCCAACTTATTGTGCTCCGCGGACAATGACTTTCTGATGCCAAAAGCTATGCTACTCTCATACAATGAGCGGTACGCGTCCATCGTCATTTTAAGTTCATCCCGGACTTTTAGCAATAAGAGTCCACGTTCCGCACAGTTTATTGTTACCTGAAAATTTAAAGAGTTGTACAAAATATAAGTATTACATTTTAAACAGAATGCAATAGTGTTTGATACGAATGAAACCTGACGAATTATTTCATCAAAACACTGAGAGTAAAGTGCCCTTCTAATCGGACAAATGCCCGTTTCTCGTGCCTGTAAGTGTTGCAAACTCATATCCAACATTTCTGTCAATTTTATAACATCCATCCTAGTCGCCGGTTGATTTGAAACTTTTTGCCTCCACCGTTTACCATTTTCCTCCCATTCTCTTGGCGGCAAAATACAGTTTAAGATTTCATCACATTCTTTAATTTTTTCGTTAGGCATTAAGCCATCAGATCCGCCGAGTTTCTGTAAATATACTAATTAATGTTATAAAATTTAACAATAAAATGTTAATGTTGATTTCAACCGACTTTGTCCAATAGTTTATCTTCGCGGTCTGTGACCGATACTGGGTTACTGTAACGCACTAAATTCATTTCCAGTGGAACCAATTTTTCTCCCATCGTAATGAATATCGATTTTTGATATTGTTGTGTTCAATTTAAAGATATTTTCCTAAATCGGAAAATGATTGTACGCGTTTAAAAATCAATTTTACAACAAAACAAGAAGCACTATTGTTGAGTAAGAAAAGTATTCTTTAACTATCAGTTACCATGGTAAACTTTTAGGTTATTGATCTGCTCTATAAAAACATTTACAATGTAAAAACAAATTATGTTTTAGAAAAACCTGTGCAGACTCTAAATATTTACAAGTTAGACTTCTGCTTGAAGTGGCATCTTTGTTAGTAGGTACGGTATATAAAAAAAAAATTTATGAAGAGTTTAATGTAGTCATCAGAGTTATCATACGAGCACAGCATATTTTGATTTTGAACAAGAGCTCAAAATATTAATTTGTGTTTAAAACTTGGGTTTTGTATTTATAAAATACCCTGAGACTTATGGTTAGTAAAAATATCTGATATAGAAGGTAGACTATCTATTTACCATGATACACTTTTACGCTGACAATTGACTTCTAATATTTACTAGAAATTACCTTTTCCTGTTAATGTAATTTTTCTACTAAACTATAGTTTATTAATGAAACACTTTTTTTGTTGTAACTTATTGATTTTACTAATATACAGTTTTTATTTGTTTAGTTTGATGAAGAAGAACAACAAGTAGAGAGTCAATCGTTTACTTCAGCTGGCCGTAAACGACTTTTCTCCAAAGAACTGCGTTGTATGATGTATGGGTTTGGTGACGATGAAAATCCGTACACAGAAAGTGTAGATATACTTGAAGATCTAGTTATTGAGTTTATTACAGAAATGGTAAAAAAATTATTTCTGTATTACCTTACGCTTTGTTCATTATTCCATTTTATTTGCTTTAGACACATAGTGCTATGGAAATCGGACGATCTGGAAGAGTTCAAGTGGAAGACATTGTGTTTCTGGTGCGAAAAGATCCAAAAAAGTATGCGAGAGTCAAAGAATTGCTAATGATGAATGAAGAGTTGAAAAAGGCTCGTAAAGCATTTGATGAAGGGCAATTTGCTGGTAAATATAAAAACCAAGTATTGGAGCAAACTTTAAATTTTAGCAAATTGATTAAAATGTTATAACTGATATTAAAGTTTGTGACTGGAATTTTAAAATGTATTTAGGCATTTATATATCGTGTCAGTTAATATTCAAAGTGAGCAGTCTTTAAAGTTTAATTTTTTGGTACTTTTTCAGTTTTTTTAATATCATTGGTACCAAAATTATGTCTCATATTATCTTTACCTTGTGTTAACCAGTTTGTCATGTTCAATATTGCAAAAGTGTAAATTATTGTTTATTATTTTGTTATAGGTAGTGAAGTACCAAACAACGGTAATACTAGTATCGCCAAGTAACAAACAAGACTAAACTGATCTGTTCATTGTTGTACACTAATCTTAAATGATTTAACTTGTATTTTAATGTACAATATATTTTTGAATTAATAACTTTATTTTTATTTTTACTTGGTCTAGTTTTATAAATGACTTTTGCCCCACACCGTATAATGTATGTATAGTTATTATTTTTCGTATTGTAAACGGGCCATATTATGAAATTTGGGCGTATGGGCTATTTTAGTTTTTTTTTCACCGTAGATAAAAAAGGAATTCTTGAGTCTTAGCTCGTTTAATTTAATGTCCCTCAGTAACGTAGGGCCTAGACTATAGACCTCTAGTGTTAATCCAGATCAAAGCGTACAATAACAAGTGTCTTATTAAAACTAGTTTATTTACATTATATGTCTAAAACATTAAAATCGATAGCTTAAAAGAGCAACCGATTTAAATGTTAAACAAGCTGTGTTTTATTTATTTTATTTTTCTCTAAATAAATGACATCTCTAGTACAAATGTTTAGCGTATTTTTAATTATGTGTTATTATTATTATGACGTGTAGTACTCTAATCATTACTTATCTTATACCGCTTTGACTGCATTGTACCGTGAGCTAAAATTATGTGACTCCTAACGATATTAGTCTTTTTGTGTTTTATAATTGGTTTAACTCTACAAGTCAATACATGTTTGGCCTTTTTCTACTGTTTGTTTAGTTTAACCTCTTGCTCAAGAAACACTTGTCTATATAGTATCTATATATATATATTTCAAAACGAGTGGCACAATTAGAAGAAATCAATGACAATATAACGCTTTTATAATATTAGTTTCAGACTTCAGTCCTAAATGACTTTTACAATTAATCACACGAGCTTTTTTTTATGCCTAAGTTTTTAGTTTTCCTTTGCTCAATCACCACTGTTACTGCACGTATTGAAAATAGTTATTCAAAAAGAATTAAACAAACTATGAACTGGCATAATTTTCTTTAACTCCTTTTGCCACAATTTCTATGGTAAACCCTGAAATAATGTTTACAATTTTATTTCATAGAAAATATATTGTAGCTTCAAATAAAAATACATTAACAAAAATTTAATCGCGGTTTAAATTTTAGTTTTAGTGGTTTGGTTTATTATGATGTAAATTATATCTAATACTTGCCTCAATTTATATACTATGGTATTAACTGTTGTTAATTAACGTTTTAGATTGTAAATAGATCACTTTTGGTTAGAAGTTGATTTTTTTTATATATATATTAATCATTTTTCGCTTGACAGTATTATAGTGACCAAAACAGGATACATTTAACGATTAAATGCTGAACTATAAAATAAATTTACACGTATAGTTCATCCAAAATTAAATAATTTGCAATTCAACCGAGATAGTACCTTTATTTGAAGCATTTTTTTTATTTTTTCAAATTGAAAATGTGAAAGTAAATGTTTAAAAGTCTTTTGAGAGTAACTAACATTTTCACACATCAATAGAATGAGTAGAACTTGCAAAAAAAAAAATTGTAATACAATTTAAACAACATAATGTAGAAATTTTAGGATTTGTCCATTTTAGCAGTTAAGTAAAACTTTTAATTTTCAAGCTCAATATAATCTAAAGAACATATTTTTGATATTATAAGTAGGGTAAAAAATTTTTGAAAGTTGGCAATAACTCCTCTAAACTTTATCCAAATGTAGGTACTATGCACAATCGAATTGAATGAAGTACCTAGACTGAGTGTATCGATTGAAAACATTAATTTTAAAATTAAGTATAAAATCCATAAATGTATCTAACAATACGTCTCTGTTTATAACATATATCTTTCTATGGGTACGCTATTAAACAACATTGATAATCAAAATGTTTTTTTCTACATTTAGCTAGTATACCTATCTACATTGCTTTATAATACTCTTTCAAAAATTATTCAAACCAATTGAAATGTTTACACATTAGAGTTTGACGGACGACTGCAATCGTGGTGAAAATTTTAAACAATTTTAAAAACGTTTGAGACGAATAGTATAGAACTTTGAAATTTACAATTACTAATCTGCTGATCATTTGATCTGTTCGGAATCGTTGTTTGCGTACATGCCTAATTATTTCTTACAAATAGTTATAAAACATCAAACTACACCTTCCGGGGACCCACCCGGACCTACTACACCCGTGGTTCATTACACACTTTTTTATTATTATTATAGTTATTTAAGATTATGTTTTTTTATTTTTTTTTCAACTATCGTTTCTATTTTTTTGGGGCAGTAGTGATTTAATTTTTACACAATATGATTCGTGACATTATACCGCATTAAAATATTGGAAAGTGGACCAAGATGGTTCTTTATTTGAAGCGTTTTTGATCGTTTTATCAGACAGGCGCGAAACATTTATTGCTCCGAAGATTTGAAATTTTCTTTCCCGTTGTTATTTTTTCGAGTAGGACAAGAAATTTTTGGCCAGAAAATTATTCGAAACCTTTTATATTGTGTTTGTTTTTAATTTTTGATCCGGATAATGTTCCGAATGACTTTACGAAATACAATAATATTTAATAATATTACGGTGCGTATCAAATATTTTTTTGAGTAAAATCAAAATAATTCCTACAGCGGACGTGTTTCCGCCCGGTCGTCAGCACTGGCGCGGCCTGCAGGTGGCAGACGAATAATACGTATTATCGCCGCCCGAGTCTACGTGTCTGTTATCAAATTTCGTCGTTTAAAAAAAAAATATTAAAAATCCCGTATTATGAAGAATCCGAAAAAAGTATAAAACCGGAAAATAAGTTATAGAACTGTTTTTTACGTAGAAACTGGGAAACGCGATGGAAAACCTGTATCACCAAACGAACAGGTTGATTTTGGAAACGCAAGAGTTGTTCCACAAGTTGGAAAGTTCGAAATCCGAACTCGTCGAAGCGGACGTGCAATCCAAAATACTGACCATCTCCAAGTACGGTGAAACTCTTTTCTTTTTTCTCTAATCGCGGGAAAGTGCATTTTCATTGTATATTTATTTCGAACACGAAAAACAGACATCCGTACAATTTAATCTAGCGCGGACACGGATATTGTTCAACGAGGAAATCTCTTTATAGTGTATTTTCAACAATTTGTTTCTTCTGAATTAAACCCACAGAAGTACATTATGTTTCTGCGTGTATTGTTGACGACTAAATTTTGTACAGAAATTGCGAACAGCTGGACATTCTCGTGCACAAAGAACCCGTCTCGAGACGCAACAACGCGAAACTACGAGTGGATCAACTCAAATACGATTACCACCATTTGCAGGTAATGCAAAATATTTACTACTCTTGTTTTTTTTTTTAAGCACAAAAAGCATAAATTTCTTGATAAGGTTAGGTGCTCAAAGCTTCAGTGTAGATAAGCGTACTTTATTTTGTGTCTCTGTGCGTGTCGTTTTAGTCTGCTCTTAAAACGCATCAACACAATCACGTGAGGAGATTGAGAGCCGAGCAGGAACGCGAAGAACTGCTAAATCGAAGGTTTACCAGAAATGACGATATCAACGACACGACAATATTAATCGATAATTCCATACAGCATCAAAATTCATTACAGGTGAACTTATATGACAAAAAGGTCGTTACACGAATTAACCGTTATGTTTGTTTCAGGGAGCTCATCGAGGAGTAGACGATTTATTGGGATCTGGTGTCAGTATACTACAAAGTTTACGTGATCAACGTGACCGTCTCACAAGTACGCGTAACCGTCTGACAGGAATTTTCAGCTCACTAAGACTTTCAAATACCACTATGAAGTACATCGAAAAGAGATTAAAAGAAGATAGGTACATACTGTATGGAGGAATGGTAGTCACGGTTCTCATCATAATTATAGTCATGATGTATTTCAGTTAATAGTTTAAATAGAAGTTTTATTTTGATGATTCGTCTTACCAATATATATATATTATATAATGTACTTTATGTTTTAGGTGTACATATTTTTAAATTATGTTTAATAATCGTTACTACCTAAATGGTCTGTTAAAATGTTTATATACCAATTTATAAGTTACAATTTTCGGCTAAAAATGTGGAAAGTTTCTTTTAACTACTATGGTCTAGTCTAATGTCTGCGTGTCTGCTGAAAAGTGAAATCTACCCCTGTACTTTAATTAACTTTATTTTAAATATCAATTTTTAATTTTAAAATTAATTTAAATAAATGTCACGTTATGCCTATGATAGAGTTACATGTAAGTATTAATTGATACTCAAATATAAAGGAGAAATGTTTTGAGAATTTGGGTAACCTTCCTCTTTTCTCGGTTGTACCGTTATAAATGTTGTATGTTTGTACTTTGTTATATATGTTTCAATAGAATTGTATTATTATTTATTATTAATGTTAAATAACTTACGAATTATTTAAACAAATATTTTTTGAAAATATTCTCCAAGTTATATTATTACTATATTATTTTAACTTATTTTGGTTTTATAAAAGCTTGAGTTCCTTACTATTGTTGTATTAAAAGTGAAGTGTGAACTGTACAACTTATTATAACACTAAAACACTTAAAACCAATTCAACATATTGTAACAGTTAACTGTAAAATACTAAATAAGTCAATTTGTATTGTATTCAAGTAGAAAATTGTAATTTATCATGCAAACAATACTAGTTTTGACTAAATATACATTTTTACATACTTTTAAGAGCATATATTAAGTCCTGTACCTAAAAGCAAAACAGTGATGGTTAAATTATATGATAAAATATGCAGTCGATTCAAAGTGACCAATAGGTTTCCAAATTATCTTGAGATAGAAAAAAAATCTTTTAGGGCCCTTGCAAAGACAATACTTAAATTTTATTATCATTAAGACAATTTGTGAAATTTTAATATTGAATTGTTATATGTTTCCGAATTAGGTTGACTACTCATGCCCTAGACCTCAACTTCTTGCGAAACCCTAATACAATTTCAAATCATCTATTCATCTCGTCTTTCTCTTTTTCTTTTAACAATAATTATCATCATAACCACTATTCTACTTCCGTTTCCTCTCTCCTCATATTGTACCCAAACCATCCTAGTTTATTCTCTTTCATCTTGTCCACTATTGACGCTAATTATCACATGTGCATATCTAGAACAATTTAATGAAGGTGATTTCCAATTTTTATAAATTCGTAGCAATGATTCTGCTTATGTTATTTTTGTGTATGCCATTTTTCGTAGTTTTTATTGAGTTTTAATAAGAACCCTCTGAAATCTAAATCACTGCCGTGCATACGCCATTGAGGAGGTATCATCAACAATTATATGTTATACATACTTCAAACTGTGAATTCAGTTGTATAACAATTAATGCAATAAACGAGCCAAATCATTTTATCTATTAAAACGTTCACTACGGATCAATTCAGTATACACACGACCCAGTGCTGGTCAATAATTAGCTTTTTTAGAAAAATAAAAACAAAAAAATTTAAGGTACGATTTTTACACACAAATACAGCAGCATACATTGGGACAACGCTGATAAGTCAAAACTAATTTAAATAATATGTAGGACTGATGCCTGTTGGCGTCATCTTGCAGCAAACTTGTTAATCTATATCTTTTTCATTTTAATTCAAAGTTTATACGTGCTTATCAGAAACGGGCATAATGTTTAACTTGAAGTGCAAGTTTCTATTTATATTCGCCCGTAAGCTTCTAAAAAATTACAGTCTTAATCCCAATTTCCAAGTAAAAAAAAATAGTATGAAAGAAAAAAGATGCGAGTGATACCTAATTTTCTGATACTTAATAATAATGTAGATTTATTATTGTTGAAAATTCTATTAAGTACAAAATATTAGTACTACCCACATGGTTATTTTATTATTTAACAAAAATATGCCTAATCATTTAAAATTTGTAAAACATGTTTGAATTTTGATATGCGTGCATTAAGCATTTATGAATCAGATTTTCTGATCATAATATGCTCATGTTTCATAAAAAATATGTAAACTCACTAGTTAATAATATCATTATTGAGTAATTTTTATCAGATATAATTATTGGATTAACAGACTGACAGTGTTTGAATAAAATTACTCAAAAGAATCAACGGTTTTAATCATATTGGTAGTAATAAATAGGTGTCAATTATAATATTAGATGAAAATTAAAACGATTCGTTAAATCGCACTATTTCACAAACTAAATAAAATGATCATGTAAACTTTTTCAGATTTATTCATCATCACTTTAAAACACTGATACGTGGGTGTGTATGTAAATAAGCACGGATATTAATGCATTTTATTTATAAGTTTCAGGACACAAATACTTATTATTCGACTAAAAACAAATTTGTACATAAGCGTGTCTGAAAAGGGAAACAATAACATAATATAATGGGTTGCGACTATTTTAATTTAAAGAAATATTCTTGAAAATAACATTAGCTTTCTACTCAGCCAGCAGAATTTAAATTATATACCACACACTTCAATCTATTTAGCAACTTTTAAACATGATACTACTATTGATAATATCAAGGTGCATTTTAATTTTTCGTTTTTAATACTCAATACCCGTATTGACTTGTCGAAAAAAAGGAAATACAATTTAATCGCTTAGAAAAATTAAATTCAATGTGTGATTAATATAAATAATAATTCCTGTCGGTTAGGTTTTCGTAGGTAGCAACAATGTTGAATTTATAATAAATTTAATAGATTAATACAAGACTCTGTATTTGAACAATAATTGTTGATGAATTTCTACGAAATTTTATTTTCGTTCGACTGCGATCTCAGTATTTTTTTTCCTGAGCAAGCTCTTAGTATGATTGATATATGTATAGTTGTATGGATGGATTTAAACAATTGCCACAAAACCGATACGAGCATAAGAAACTGCGTCATTATTTTTATAATTTTGCACGAGTGTGGCAATCATAACATTGTGGTGTACAATTATCGATATTGTTTCAAATTCATAAAAAAAAAAACACCAAAGCTTAGGATTCTTCACGTTCAAATTACTTTTTTTTAACCGATAAAATTAAGTAGATACTTACGCGCATTACTTGGGTTCGCACGAATGTTTGAAGATGATTGTTGAGACAATTTATAAATATAATTGAGTTTTTAAAGTTCCGTACGATGCACAGCTAACAGAACGTTTACAAATTCGCAACTCTCAAAAATGTGTCGCGCTAGTTAGTTTCGCCAGAATGGGCTCGATCGTTTACTCCTTAGAGTAGGCAACTCAACATGTTTAAGTCGCAAAAATATAATACGATTTGCACGTGTCTCAACAAAAAAAAGTAAAATATTTATTTCTTCCGTTTGACAACGGCAAAAGCGGGAGAACTGTCTGACAGTTCAAAAAACGTCACCTGCAGTCCACTTTGACCGTGTCCGGTAGAAAATGTTCTATACTTTGGATTCGTATACAGAGAAGTGTTTTATTACCGTTCTTCGAGTACTCGGAGGGATTGATTTCTTACAGAATTTTAGAAAATACCGTCGATAAAATGTAATAAATATTTTTTAGAATATTGGACGGTCAGCGTTTCTCCCTCGCGTATTAGATGTATTACAGTAGTTAGAGGTCTCTTAAAATATGATGTTTTTACGCCGTTAAACATTGGCGATATAAAATGTAACTGATTTTAACTGTCCGATTTAAACGTATGGAATGACAAAACTAAATTGTTCACGTTACTTTCCACGAATATTCTCCAAGATCCGACCTCTAAATTATAATATCAACATGCTCTAAAAACGAGTGCGAATCACTGCGAAACAACCACCTCAAATAATAGTTCGTGAACGGCCCCACAGCTGAGGGACACAACACTGTCTCGGAAATGTCTCTAACCGGCTCGACGTTTTATCGACCGTCCAGATGTCGTCAAGTGGCTCAGCGCACACATTTTTAAACGCAGGCGCCTAATAAAAAAAAAATAGTTTTTTTTAAATTTTTCACAAACCACGACACGAGCGTGTGTACTGAAATATTGTATTTTACTCGGTCAATTCCGCAAAATAGGTCCGTGGCGCTATCACGTTTGGACCGTCGAAACACTATTGTTAGAGATTCAAAAAATGACCGTTACGGAAAAGATATCGTTTGGCCGCAGTCTGGCGCGTTTAATTTTTAAACTATCGTGCCGTTCGTTTCGCGATAAACCAACCCTCTTCGGGGTGTCCGCGACCAAGTTCTCGGGAGGTTTTTCTACTCAAAACCCTGGCGCGCGCACACACATTTTTCGTGCCGGACGCCGCGGAACGTGTGATTCCCGTGATCACCGCTACGGCGCGCGCCCGGCGGTCATCGCGGCCGCCGCCGCCGCCATCGTCCGCAAACGCGTTTATTGGCTGCGCGCGCGGCGCCGCCACGCCGGCCGACGCGCGAGACGAGTCTGAAACGTCACTCGACCGCCGCCGTCCGTCCGTCCTTCACGCGATCGCCGCGGCACGATCTCGCTCCGCCGCCGCCATCGGGAAAGAAGAAAAAAAAACCGTCTTCCCCCACCCCCATCCCGCGACGCCCGGAGGACGTCTTGTGCGCTGTCGGCGGCGGCGGCGAACGTCGCGTAATGTCGTTTTAACCGGCCGTGGGTGAGTATGATGACGACGCGATCGTTTTTGGCAAAAGTAATATTTTTCTCTCTCCGTGCGACGCCGGCAGAATATTTCGCGCGATCGCTTTTTCTCTCGTCTCGTCTCGTCGTGTAAAAATGAAAAATGACCGGAGGTGATCTGTCGCGCGTGTGTGTAAGAAACGCTCCGGACCACCCGGACCCGGGCTGTCGATGGGTGTGTGTCTATGTTCGTGCGATCTGTTTACCGACATGACTAGATCCACACTCATCCATGTTCCCGGTCCGTTCGACGGCCGCGGAGCGTCGCCGCCGCCGCCGCCGCCGCCACCCCGGTGCACGGACGACGCGCGCAACAAGTGTCCGCCGGTTTGTCCGTCGCCGCCGCCGCGATTTTCCGACGTTCCAAAAATTATTGTACGATTTTTTTTTTTCGATGTACGCGAAATTTCCGTTTAGATTTCCGCGACTGTGTATTATTGTTTTTGTTATCGATGTACGCGCGACGAGATCTCATCGTGTTCAAACGTTGTTTCGTTGAGCCCAAACGAGTTAAAAAATGTTACGAATCGCTCCAGTTGATACCGGGCATGTTTTAAACGTATTGTGCCGAGCATCTCGCAAATAACTGCGGCGACAGCGTTTTCCACCAACGTGCGCGAGACGCGCAAAGTATGACGCACGGCCGTATAGGTTCGTGAGGCGGTCTATTTTTTTTTTATTATTTTTTATAATACGTAGAAAATTCGCTGACGGACGTTTTTATACGTTTGGAAGGATCTCGTCTGTTAATTTGTCACACAGCTTATTGCTTTGTTCACTCGGCGCGTTACATCTTATGGCTACGATATTTTTTTGTTGCGGTTTTTTAATACAAATGCCTCCTACTGAATTGTTTCGTTTTTCACCTCGCGGACCGTCAACACTATTGTCGTTTAAAATCGTGTACATCACTCCAAACGTCCGCGTGTACAGCTACTTTACAAAATGCTATTTGAGAAGAACACTCTAAACAATCTAACCGCCTTTTAATCCGCTCGTCTGAGGAGAATACAAGTGGTTAGGTATGTCGCCATCAGTGCTGTAAAGCGTATAACATTATGTTTGAATAAAAGTAACCGACGATTTGAGTAATGAATGTTTTTTCAACGTCGAGCGCCTCTACCTGTTTTCAGTGGCGTATTATTTTGAATACCTACTACTCGATTTTGGTCGCATTTTTTCGCCGACGATCGTCACCAAGTTAGTTTTTTTCTTCAAAACTGGTGGGCCCGTGAGTCGATGCGTCGAGAAATAACAAAGCGATTCGAGATTTTTACTTGAAAAAAAAAATTTGTATATTTATGTAAACAAATAGAACAAAACGATTTTAATCGACTTATTTGGTACGGCGATCCCAGTGTACGTCGGATCTGAGGTGGTGTTATTACGAGCGCCTAATAAAACGGTTAGTATAGTTAACCTAAACAACCTTTTGTAATACGTTATGACGCTATAAAAAGTCTCTGTAAATCGATTAATTGAATTCTACGGGACCTTCTCGTTTACTCTTTTGAAAAAACACGTAATTTTCATTCGTAAAAATAATCCGTGTAAATGTGGAAAATCTGCACACGTCACATATTATTATAATGATATTACGACGAGTTCCGAGCGGTTTTCAGAGAACCCCGTCATCGCAGCACTGTAATGAAAACCGTTTAAATTCCTCTGATTTTCGACCGGGTCGTTTCACCGCAGTATTGTATTACAACGGTGTTCAGTAAGATTTCGTCGGGTAAGACGAGTTACGGACGCTGTCGGCAGTGGGGGTGGCGATCAGGGGTTGTGTGTCTGCGCGGTCGTTTTGGGGGTGAGAACGCGGTGGGGAGGACTGGTGCGTTCGCCAGAGGGCGCGTGATCGCTGTTCTGTGTGTACGTTCCACCGGTTCCACGTAAATCGGTGGCGTACGACAAAACCGTGGACGGACAGGTTTTCGGGAAAATTTCGGTTCGTCCCCTCGATATCGCGGCCGTCCGGGTGGAAACAGTTTCCAGACGAAAAATAAATAAAACCGTTTGCGTTTCGGTTCTCCGTTGTTTTTTTTGGTTTTTTCCTAAACCGTTGTCGCACGAGCGGATCGCGTCCCGACACTCGCCCGCGCCGGTGTACCCGACATCGAGAAAACGCTACCGGATCAAATCAGAGGCGACCGAAACGGAGCCGGCCTAAAAACCATTGTATACTCGTACGTATTGATAATATAATTTTGTCGATAAATATATAGGTGTGTGTGTGTTGACCGGCGACGTATGCATATAATAATAACACTCTACGTGGATCTCGGTACGTTTATACGTGTTTAGGAACACGTGAAGATCGTCCCGTGTCCTAGCTGCCCCGATGCCCGGGTATATTAAGTTTAAAGTTGACGTCGTACAAAACATCACGAAACACGAAGAGGACGTGGGCAAATTGAGGGGGTTGCGAAATCCGCAAACGTCGAGCCGTATTTTTTCCTCTTAGAGTTAGCTCTTGTTACCCAGCGTCGCAGTACGTTATAGCGTGTTCGGCACTTGCTCGTCGCTTTATACAATTATACTTAATACGATACCCTAAACAGGTAATATCGAACGCAAAAGAAAACCGCAAACCAGTAGAGTGAAAATTCGAAAAAAAATAAATAAACACGCGAAAAAAGAATGTTTTTCACGGGAGCTGCGGGGCACTACACTCGTCTACTTCCCTGATCAATACAGCTCCGTGGAGCTCCGAGATACGAAAATGGTGGCGAAACGGATCTATTTAAAACGTTATCAGTCGTGCATTATCTATATTATATGTGATCACGTGACCGAACGTGATAACGTGCCAAAATTGATGCTGGAGTGAATTATATCATAGAAGTTTTTTACTAATCGAGTCATACGAATAAATCGTACCTACCTTCCCCGAATCTAGACCTATCGATTGGTGAAAACTGCGTTAAAATCCGTTGGGTACTTTTTGAGTTATACGTACGTACGCAAAAAAGGGGATTCTATTTTATATAGATAATATAACGACGAATTGGTAGGTACAAAAACGGCGTGTTACTAAAACTAAAAATTCTGTGAAAATATACAGACGGGGGATGGGTTATTCTGGAAGGGAAATCGGTGCGCAAAACATAGGAAACCGAAAAACTGTCGTACGCGATATCAATTTATCAATCGTGGATTGTACGTTTTTAAATTAAACAACCACATATCTTTAGAAGTGTCGTTAAAACAAATCGGAACAATATTACTGCTAAAAAACTTAACCTAACCATTTTGTGATACAATCAGCTCTAGGTCGGTCTTGAAATTTCTCTCGAGTAAACATCAGTTCTATTCAAACTGTATATATACGTATTTATTGTTTGTATATATGTATTTATGTTAGTGTTGTCAACGTGTTAATCAAATTGTTTGTTTTAATATTTCGAAGGACGGATTTAGAACTACACCTTATACGATTTTTTCCCTAGTAAACACATCTTGCTACCACCAGTGCTTATAAAAAATTGCAGTCTGCAGTTTATCTCATTCGTGACCTCTAAGCGTGTACAAAATTTATAAAATTGACGTGCGTAACCTACGCAGAGCATTTTCTGCAATTTTTCGGCCGTTTGCCATCGTGTATCGTTCGTTAAATTGTTTTTTTTTTTAAAAAAACACGCGACCGGGAAAACACGGGTAAAAATTATTTGCTGATAATACATTTTTGCAATTTATTTCAACGTAGGTTTAAGTGTGCTACAACATTTTTGTTGTGCATTTCAACGATCTACTTGCGTAGTTGTTTATAGTCAGAAAAATTGAATGTTGATACAAAAATTGCTGTTTCAAACGTTTCAAAAAGACTAAAATTAACTTATCGTTTGGAATCCACATTGATAGAGAGGTGGGTAAGTGTGTATAGGTTGGTATGCACGGAAGTTGAAAAAATCCGGGTGAAAAACCCGACTGGTACCGATCGTCATGATGCACAGAAAGGTATTTCGTATAGTCTAAATAACTATTATATACATCGGCCGTTATGATTACGATTATTATTATGGTGATAAGTGTCAATTTAATTATTATATTTGATAATAACGGCCTACTATCCGCCAAATCCATGAATCAATCTTAATTTTTTAGATTTTTGTAAGCATACTCGCCATAATTTATAATATATTGTTTGTTGGATAGTGTTTAGTAGTGGTGATACACGCCGGGTTCGGCTATGGTATTATGGGCTCTTTATGAATGTAACTTGATGACCACCATGAATTGACCATCTTAATTCGTGTTGATTCAACTAAACGTTTGTAAATTAAATGATTATCGTTTCGACCGCAATATAACTTTTCTGATCACGCGACGACCTAGGTCCGGTTGAAGTTTGTCGATTCGCTAAGTAGAAATTTCGTATCGTTGGAACAACAATAATGAATAATAATATATTACACATAATATAGGTGCTTACGAAACCAAACGCTCGTTTTGTGTAGCACTATCGTATATATGTATACACAATTCGATCGTTTGGATTCTCGAGGTTACGCCGATTATTAGGTCAGTCCGTCTGGGGCAACCAATTTTCGATCTAAATTTCGTTCCGACCGTTTAAGAGTCCGTGTGAATTGAGAAATTCGAGTCACTGAAATTTAACCGTACGACGTTTTTTATAACTATGACCATAATAGATTTGATATTTAAAATATTGCCTTGTTCCCCGTAAAAAAAATTTTAAAAAACGTACCATCTAAAATCTATTGAAATCATACAATTTAAAATTTTCAATAAATAAACAAACGCATATGTTTTTTAATTTACTATTTTTTCTTCGTGAATAATCACAATAATGACAGGGGTCGTTTCTCGGCAAAAAAATGCAAGCAAACGATAACGGTTGACTAAATTATGAAATAATTACACCTGATGTTATATTGTTGTGGTCCACGTTGTCACTTTGAATGGAACGTTTGTCTTCTTCGCCTGTTTGGGGTCGGCCACCCTTGTCCTATCCCTCCACTCACAACGATCATTCGCATCCCCTTAACACTCATTAACAACCCTCGTACTGTGTTTTTCAATACTTTCCATCTTCTTTGGTCTTCCTCTTTTTCCTTCAACGTTCGTTTTCATAACTTTTTCTCGCTCGAATGGAACGTTTGTAATATTGTTGTTTTCATAATTAACTATGCGAACACTCCAGGCAATTGATGATAGTTTTTGTTAAAATTTTCAAAATAAAACCGAGTATAGACGCGTGAATTTACGTGACCGGTCGTTTTGAATTCCGGGACGTGGTTATGCAAAAGTTCGGAACTACGAAACTCTCTCGGGAAACACGGGGTCCGAAACCGGGACGAATACAGCTGGCCACCCTATACATATATGGTGCAGCGTATTTTCGAGCGTAGGAAAACAGCTGTTCTCTGCAACAGGTTATTTTCGACTGTACCGGGAACGATATAAGAAAGTGTTTAGCATTAATTGTTCTATAAAAAAAAAGAATTTGTAGTCATGAACTTCTGAGTATTTGGATACTTAATGGAACTCGTGTAAAAAATCGCCAACAGCGAAATACTATTATTAATTATTATTATACTGATATATGACTATAGTACAATAACCGACACGGTATCGCATTGTACCTGCGATAACCGTTATTGTTTTTTGATTATAATACGAGCTGTTTTTTTATTTTTTTCCCCCCGTGAAGCTCATTGTTCCCGCGTGCGAACGCAATGTCATACAGGGTGCGGCATAAAAACCTCCCTGATTTGTGAAACCAAGTGAATTATAAAAAAAGTACGTTTTAATATTATGTACATAGTATAATGCCGTTTTGTTTTAACTAGTTTTAAAAATTACATCACTAATAAGTGACGGTCCTCTTTTTCACTGATCGATTCTTTTTTTCCGGTAGTTGTCTGTGATCGTTTCGGGCGGCATAGTCCCCTTTCGGTGCTTCTACAGTCCGGGGACGACGATACACTTTTAGAGAGGAAAAAATCGCACGAACGCGATGGCCACCCAATGTCGCCGCACGTACGTTATCTCGTCCAACACTCGTTATGAAAATCATTCGATTTCGGCCGAAGAAAGTTTTCGAGCCGAAAAATAACGATTATTGCCGGTCTCGTAACGTCTATTCAATGGAGTACGACGATTTTCTCCGGGCGCGAATAAAGTTTTCTACGTCGGCGCAAGTCCCACCGCGATTTAGCTTGTCTAAACCCGAGCATAAAACGCAACCCCCAATCAAACTATAAGGGAGTTATTTTCGCCGCACCCCGTAATGTAACGTGTACCGAAGTTTTTTTTTTTCACGACTCCGCCATAAAACTTTGTTCCGGGGTCGACTAAAACGTATGATTATCGCGGGTAGTTAGGTACACATACATACACAAAGGGTTGATCGGTTTTCGCTCTCCGGTATCACTCCACTACCCCGCGGTGTATGCGGGCGGCACGCGCGACCGTCGTATACTCTTCTGCACCCGCATCGGGAAAAGCGTGTCCCGCGATCGTTATGATATACAAAACGTCATGAATTCGTCATTAACGTCGCCCGCATAAATCGTTATTATTTGTACGACGAACAGAGTCCCCCTAACAGAAAAAAAAAAAAACCATTTAACTCGGTTTTTAATTGTAAAATAACATGTATACGTTATTAAACATTAACGTTGTAATTTTTCATTTCTATATTGAAACTTGGCCAGTGCCCGATTGAGCTTTTGCTGGAGGCCATTCTTACAGGCTTATTCAAAACTTGGGGTGCCTTCGCGGTTTTTTTAAAATGTACGTATAGCATTCGTATAGCGATCAATTAAAATGGATTTCACTAACCAAGGAAACATGGAACGAATTATGTTGCGGCGTATAAATATATATATGTGTGCTTTAAACGGGTCAGAAAACTCGGCAAATCTGACAGCGTTTCGATAGTTATTCGTGTATTAGCTTAAAACATTTTCTTGTATTTTCGTCACGGGGCCCATACAGGCCCGCAGCTTCGCCTAATTATTCGGCACCGACCTTGGCCATTTTCCGTCCGAGGACGTGCGCGTTAATTTTCGTTTTTCAACTGCAGCCAACGCGTCACGAAGGTATACAATATGCCCGACATTGCAGACGGTTTTGAAATATTTTAGGTGCTGAGGACGAGAAAAAAAGGACGAGCTCACGAGATAACCTGATAGTGCTGCGACAATTTGTCATGACTTTTCGCGATGAGTTTAGAAAAAAAATAGCGGTTAGTATTACGACGTCCTAGACCCATCCTGGGAATTAAGTGTTCGACAAAATTTTAAATCCTCGCCGTGCACTTTTGTGCCGGGAAAACTGTAAAACTCAAAGGGCCGGAAAGGAACGCGCGTTGTACAATTATGTGTTTTTTTTTTTCCTGTAAACATTTTTTCGTGGGCAGAAACTAGAGTGGTCGAATATATTTACACACCGTATATAGACTTACAGCTGTAGAAAGACGGGTAAGTGGACGAAAACGATATTTTATTTGGAGCGTTTACCTAGGGAATTTTTTATTATTTTCCGAGTTATGATCGAACAAAACCAAAAAAAATTTAACAAAAATAATATGTTGGAATATTGTTTGTTTTTATAATTTGATGTACTCTTTTTTGAAATTTAAAACTACAACTGTGCTCTGAAAGACTCGAAATTTCTACTCGTCAAGATGAGTAAAACTACCGCATTAACAAACGTAGTAAGAACTTACGCCTTGAAATGTTGTACACATTAATGGCATGGATAAATTAGAATACTTAGGTACATAAATTTAATACTCTCATTTTTTTTTTTACTTTCTCTGTTACAACGCATTTGTATATAAATGTTTTTCTTTATCTCAATAAGTACTTAAACCGCATTTCCACCAATCTTAATTTGTCATTTTTACCGACCAAACATTTGGCGTTTTACATATTTTTATAAGCGATCGCTAGTTTGATATAATAATAATCCCAGGACTCAGCATATCTTATGTATATATATAATTTTTATACGTAGTAAGATTTTTGTAGTTTTTTTCTTATTTTTATAGTACGTACCTATATTGTTTATGTTGTTTTTCACGGTGTTCCGAGAACGTTTATAAATTTAAATAATACGAATACGTCGTTAGGTGTACAAGCAGCGTTTTATTTTTTCAGGATCAAATACGGAGAAACGATCGAAAATGCCACCCTACAAGACTTCGCAGTCCGTCGACTCTACAAACGCGTCTTGCAGTCGAAGTGTTGAATCTTCGCAGCCCGCCGTCGAACCCAAGCAATTGGCGGAAGAAACAAAAAGTTCCCGCGGTGACGAAGAAGCTGAAGTTCCGCAAACTGAGGCCGCGGCGTCCCTACCGCAGCAGTACATAAAACTGTTGTTGACCCTGTCGATCCCGCTGGAGGCAGCAGAAAATTTCGCGGGAGAAAACGATTTCGACATTCAACAGTTCGTAGTCGACGAAGACACGCTGTCCATGTTCATATCGTGTCGGGAGGAGTCTGGAGACCAAACGTCGGGCGTGCCAGCAGCAGCAGCTTTTGCCGAAGTGCCGAGTACCGTTGATGCGGAATTGACGGAACGCGAAAGAAAACGCGAAAGAGAGCGCGAAATAGAACGCGAAAGAAAACGCGTTAGAGAAGTCAGAAGAGAACGAAACAGATTGGCCGCGCAAAGATGGAGAATGAGAAAAAAAATGGCCGCGGTAAAAGCAGATCCGGAGACGAAGAAAAGACGACTGTGTCGAGCTCCTCCTCGAGCTGATGATGGGCGCTCGAAGCCTTAAGAGACGAACAAAAGCGCCCAAGGGCAAATTGCAATCTGAATTTATATATCAACCGTTATAGTATTATAGTTTATCGTTATTTATTTTAGTGTACGCGACAGAAACCTCTGTAAACGTTTTAACATCTTCGTGTGTCGTCTCTATACAGTCTCCTCTTTAAGACGTACCATAATACTGTAAACATTGCAGAAGTGAACGTATAACGTTAACCGTAAACGAAAATGTTGAGTTTCGCAAAATTTGTCAAACTTCAAATTAACTTTTAAGATATTTAATATTTTGGCTCAAAACGAAGTGTATTTATGTGTTCATTTGATTTTATAAATAAAAATTTTAATTTTAAAAAAACCGCATTCACTCGTTCGCAACATTTACTATAGATCATATTATTATTATTATACATGCTAAACTCCCTGAACCACAGACAGCAGCTGCAGTTACGCCGAACTAGACACGTTTCAGCTACACATCATCAGATACGAATTTCAACATCGACGTAATCGCCATGACCCAATCAAATGTGGGAATCGACTAATGAATAAGTTAATTATGTTTTTGACTCGTCGATAAATTTTATTTTCAACTCAACTATTTTTAAATTTTTATTTTACACTATCTGAACGTTTTGCACTCAAAATATGCATCGCTTACCCGAGTTGATAATTTTCTTTACACGCAGATTCAATGTCTTTTTATACCAGTTACTGTATTCTATAAAGTTTATCGCATTTAAACTTTTTCATTTGACTCCGAGTGGTTTGTCTTGTTAACTTCATAGTTTAAATGCGTATTGCGTAATATCTCAAATTTTACATTCTAATATTTGTATTAATCGGGCAAGCTAATTATTATTTTTTTTTGCTGGTCCAATGATATTTTATAATTCTAATACTATTTATTTGTTTTAAAACATTTTAACGTTAAAATGATCATGTTATGCGTCGGCGACATCCTGCAACACGAGAAGCGGTTGGCATGGACACATCACACATTTTTTAAACAAATACAATTTTTTTTTTTTAACCGAGTTAAATTAATTTTATTTTGCCACACTTTGTCGTTAACTTCTAAATTTTAATTGAAAAAAAAAAAATTAACTTAACTTACAAATGTAAATAGTTTGATTGATAGTTTTTTAAAGAAATAAAATTATTTTTTTTACCCGAGTTAATTTAAATTGATCTTGCACCTTACTATTTTGTTGTTACGAAAACTATACGCATAATTGTTTTCATTAAATTGCCAAACTTTGGAATGTTCTTAAAGAAATTTTATTTTATACCTATACTTGGGACACCTACTGTCTAAAACTATTAAAAATGTTTTAAATTAATTAATTTTTACATTTTATCTATTGCGTATATATATATAGTCGTTATTTTTCTTTGAATATTTTATATGTTTTTACGTACAAAAAATCAAATTCATAAAAATGGGATATCAACCATTTTACCTTATTTACTCTAGTTTAACATATTTAATTTTTTTTTCGGTTTTTATTCTGTGTACGTCATCCTTTTCGTCAGCGGGGAGTATACACACGAGACAAGTCGTCCTGGGCGCTTGCAGAACACTCTTCGGACGTGTCTAATTATCCGTAGATGAGTAAAATCCGAGGTGAAAACAAATACCTGGACGAACATTAGCGAAATAACAGGTAAATAATTGAGATAGGGTATACTATATATAGGTACAAATGGATAGGTTATGTGTTAATTACATAGCGTTCCCGAAAATTGAAGAAATACGGCCAAAAATGGCAATATTCGAATAATATCGTCTAGAACAAAACATTTTCTCTCACGAATTATTATTTTATTCGCAGAACGCGATAAGTACTGAATATTATTGATTGGTGCAGTGAGGACGATCCTCTGATGACCGCGATAATTTGTTTTTAATTTCGTCCAACCCATTGTATTATCTGAAGAGCGTTTCGGTAAATAAATAAAATAAAACTGCTCCGGGGTGACGTTTCGAGGTGTCAACAGGGCCGGACCCCCGGGACGTTCGGCCTTTGTAACATTTTTACCGGTCCTGTGTAGATAAGATGGATTTAAAATACTACAATTGAACACTTAAATCCTAGGATTAATAAACTTTAATTATTATAAAAAAAATTAGTCGGTCCGAAGATGATTGGTCGTTCGAGGTCGTCTCGAGAGTTTTTTTGGTTCCACCCTGGATGTTAAAATACGTTATTTGGCAATAGAATTTTGTCAGCAAAGTTGAACAGTGCTGATAGTCCTTTCGCTAGCGACATCTGTCTATCGTTCCTTATATATACTATTATTCTGATGGCTTTTCCCTCGCTGGTATAACATTTTACGTTTTGTCCATACCTCCTACGCGTTTTTCGGCGTTCATTTTCACAGTTAACAACAATATTCGTGTTATGTTCTTACTATAAGTAAAACGGCACTCGTCGACAATTATTTATATATATACGATTGCAAACCACGATAATAATACGGTGACTATAGCGAATTCATCGGGCGTTTGTCATAAAAATGTTTAGTACCGTCTACCTACACAGCTGCTGTTGTATTTGATGAAAGTAAATCATGCATTCGGTGTAAAAAATCGCACAACCTGTACTATAAAACAATTATTCGGTCCGTTATTTTCGGACGAGCGATTTCTGACACACATTATCCAATATATACCGCGCGAATATCGCAATCCCCGTCCGAGCACCATACTGTATCGAATGTCGTAAATGCATAATATTTTTTCTCACAATTCGGTCAAGTGTTTGAACAAATAAAGAGCAAACAGTTGCAACACGGCGTTAAAACACGACGTGTGTGACGACGGTATCAAGGTGTATTTATCGTTCTTGGACGGTATATTATCACAGATTAGATAGAACGTTTTAAGCGTTTTATATCTGTTATATCTAATTTTTTTTTTCTCATAAATCCGCTTGGAAAATTCGATTTTAGAAACGTTAAGATTCAAGGTACGTGGATCTGTTGTGACTTTCATAATAGTGGCGCAGTTATACGTAAAAAAAACACCCACCGTCGATGATGAAAAAACGATAAAACGAGTTAAAATACTACTTCAGCTCCTGGAAGACGGACAGTTGAAAACAAAAATCTTTACTGCTTTCGATCGAAGTCTTTTAGAAACCATTTACTATGCTTGCGATTATTGTACAGCACGACCGTCTGATTGATTATAGTGTTGGTAAACGAGAGTGAATAAAAAAGCACGTTTACAGTTTACAAACTGTTGGAATTGTTCCTTTCGTATTTTCAAAAAAAATAACGTCCATCACATGTGGGTTGTTAAAACATCGTGAATCACAACTAAACTATTTCTAACGTCTGATACAGTACAAAAACTGTTTCTCGCGATATAAAAACAATGTACACCTTTTCGTTGCGTGTTAATTGCGATTGTTAACTTTTTTTACAACAATCGAATGTCTGGTTATAATTTTAATCGACCATATTTGCACGACCGCGCGCATAAGAACAGGCTGCGTCGCGACGGAATACACACTCCTATTAACTTACTATCGTATTTCTACGACGGAAAATTCAGGAATCGAAATAACTTCTAAAGTTAAACCAGGCGTTCGATGTTTTTATTGTTAAAGAAATGAATAACGTTAATTGTAAGTATTATGTACAATACTAACACATCTAGATGCAAAGACATTTCAAAAGTTTGAGATTTTGGTCAGTGGATGACCACCCCAGGTCATCCACAAAAAACACTGACCAAAATCCTCCGAAAAACGTGTGTCGTATGATTCGTACCGAAATTAGTACACCTATCGACTGATTATTATGTTAAACGTACGCGTTGCTGAGTTACACGTCACGGCGTCATCCCGAAATCGAACTTTTACTAAACATTTACCGTTCGAAACTTCGAGGCAATCGATTGAAAATAACCGCGCGTTCAGTTTACACGCGCGTTGTCGTCGAAACTCCGAGTATAGTTCTCCGAAAAATTAAACAACAAACGAGTTCCTGACCACGATCGGAAAACATTCCTATTGTAAATGCGTTCTGGTAGAACTGCATTGTGTGCGCCTACTCTAACTGTGCAGGTTGAATCGATCTTCGTATTTTCATACATTTACGAACGGTAATTCGATCGTTGTGCAAAGTAGATCCTATAAACATCTCGAACGAAAGTGTAAAACGTTTTGTTTAAACGCGTCACTTTCTATAGGTATCCAAAACATTTTTATTTCACATTTTTTTCATCACAACGCGACAATATTACGCTTAGGCTTTTAATTAACTGCAGCGATTGGCGTCGACGTTTCGATCCTCGCGACCCCGTGCGCACAATCGAGTAGTACGTTTTCGGGAGGCGTTTTCGTTTTTTTTCGATACCCGAATGCCGTTTTTTTTCTTTCTACGTTTAGTTTTTCGTCGCCTTTTTTACTAACGAAAAAAAAAAGAGAAAAAACAAACGTTCCCGACGGCGCGTTTTCTAACCGTTGGCGGCCGTGCCGAGCAGCAGACACGACGACGGTTACAAAAGGGCGTTATTTTTTTTGTTTTCTCCTCCGCGCGGCAGCAGCGACAGGGGGACAGGGGGGGGAACGGTGTTTGTTTTCGATCGCGCGGAGAAAACAAAACGCGCCGCCGGAGAAGAAACGCGCGCGCGGGAGAAGAACCCGGCGGCGGCGCGGTCGGCCGAGCGAAGGAGTCGGCGGCGGCGGCGGCGGGTCCGCGACGCACAAAAGAGGGGAAAAGGTGGTTTCGAACAACCGAAATCGTCGGCGCGGTAGGGTGAAAACCGGTTTCTCGGAGGTACACACCTGGACGGCGTCTCGAAGGCAAGGCGCGCGTTGTTCGCTGCACGTCCGGAGGGGGCGGCCGCCTGACCTGACCCAGACAAAACTCGTATAATATTATATTATTGTAACTCACTATACGCCGTTTGTCCGATGGTAAACACGGTTTAAATTTTTCTATTTTCAAGACGCGGCCAAAAATTATAAATATCCGACGACGTATAAAAATAAAAACGAAATCGTATAAATACGTATTATCGTCGTGGAAGAAACAGTAAATGTTGTTGTTGCGACGACGCGCGTTCTCGGCCGTTATTATTTATATCGTGTGTGCGTGCGTGCGTGCGTGCGTGCGTGTGTTGTTGTTGTTGTGGATAACGGGGCGGGGGAAGAGTCGTCGCGAGGGAAGAAAGAACCGATTATTTTGTACGCGCAGAGTTGCAGCGCTCGACACGAAAAACGTCAAATAAATAATACGCATATTATTGTTCGTATTGACGACCCGGGGGTGTTTATTACGGGGGGTGTCCAGGGGTCTTCGTCGCCGTTCTTGGATTATCCGACGTAACTACTGAGTTCTTCCGGTTTTCGTTCTGAAAACGGATGACGATATCAAGAATAACGTCACGCGTGTTAATTTTGGGGGGAGCACTATCATTATTTCAACAGTGAATAAACGGATTTTTGTATTTTATTTCTAATTTTTCGTCCTATTTTCGTTCCGCGATCCTATTGATTTTTTTTTTTTTAGCCAATACACTGCAGACAACCAAAGACACAAACGCTGTTTTTACAAGATGATTTCGAAAACAAATGGGTTTCGTAATTTTACGGCCGTTTAAAAAATGATCGTTGTAACTTCGTTGTTTCACATATCATTTGTATTTTCAACAATCATCTCGAAAAAACGTACGGTGTAGACGTCATAACGAGTTCGTTTCGAGAATGAAAACTGGATGACCGTATTAAATTTATATGGTACTGCTGTGATTGCATCATGAAATCCAGTGAGACCCACGAACATTTTATATTCGTAAAATGTTTGGAATATAATATATACTCGGGGAACCTGGAGCAAAGTGGGCTAGAAAAAAAATATTTTTTTAGTTTTTTTTTTTTGGCTGAAACTCTTCGTTGTCACAAAACGCAGTATAACAACCCCCATATTGCCCCGATCGATGATAACGCAGCTATTGATTTCGTGCTTTTTTCGTCATCTCGAGCACGTGAAATACGTGTAGTCCGAAACATACGCTGTGTAATGACAAAAAAATTATATTAAGTCGAATAGAACAATTCTTAAAAAAAAAAAAATAACAAAATGAATAATATCGTCAACTGAATGATATAAACGAGTACACGAATTTGTCTTAATTTCTGATAAAACAGCTGGATATTTCAGCTCAAAACTGTCACGTCATCGTACTCAATATCGAGCAACTGTAAGAAATTTAAACTATCTAATCCATGTTTTTTAATCTAAATACTATGCGATGTCCTCACTTCGACCCATGTTCCCCTAATATCGAAATATTTATAGTATCGAATAGACGCGACGAATTTTACGGTGATAGTATTACGACAATTGTAGGAAATCGAGCAGAGCGAGCACAAATTTTTTGTCTGAAAATGAAAAAAATTAGCTACCGAGTACATCCGTGTCAACTCTGTGTGCGCAATATAGGTTGCTCTTGTTAGCCGCCATAATCCGGTGGTCGACGATCACAATAATAATGGTACACTTTTGTTCCGTGGATACGATCAATACCGTCGTCTGTGTGCGATTTTTTTTTTACGACTTATAAACCGTGCGATATGGACAAACAACGCTGATAATTTTTTTTTATCGCGTCATTGCGATCGCTTGAAAAATAAAAAAAAAATCGTAGGACGCGTTGCAGGCAGAACCGACGAAAGCGATTTGTTAACAGATCAGAACACACGTAAAATAACAACGCGATTTATACGTCGAAAAATTATTGAAAAAATTAAAATTTCGGTAGATACCGCTAACATGCATATCGAAATGTGCACAGTTACTACATCGTGATGGAACCCACTTCCATTTTGAATCGTAAAAAGCAACCATCGTATTACTCTATCATAATCGGTTTTAATTTTATCCCCAACCACTCGCCCGATTTTTCCAGCTCGAATACCACAATTAAATACAACGTACTGTATTATTACGTTTTGCCCCTGCAGTCGATTGCAAAAATTCAATGTAAATCTCGTATAAAACATTCAATTTTTTTTTGCGCGTACCTACTACGTTAATTTTAGTGTGTTTTGACGTAATAAATTGTCCGCCTGGCTCGGGTCGATCTGTGGCAAAACAAAATATACTGTCGGTGGTCCTTTATGTTAAAATATTGTGTCGACATAAAGCTACCTGAGAAAAATATTATTGTGGGTACAGCGATATACAGGTGTAGTAGATTACGGGTGTTTTGCTAGCTCCGAAAACCTCGGACAATACGATGATTTTTATGACGTTTTTGACTGTCGACGTAATATCCGAACGTAAAAACTTACAAGTTATCAGCTGTTTGTAATAAATAATATTAATCATGACGGTGCTCGCAGTAGGTGTTGAAAGATATTTGTATAGCGTGGGCCATGTAAAATCACCGAGGAAAATTAATTCTAAATCATAGGGTAAACGTACTTCACGTTACACATGGGTGGATAGCTTGTGAAACTAAGAGTAGAGTCATGGCCTCATACTTATTGGGTTTCAGGTTTGGATAAAATTGTTTTGGTCAAATTTGTTTGCGATGGATTGCTTGTACGAGACTTATACGATTCAGAACGAGCTTAGCGAGTCGAGTACTCAAGTTCTGTTAATCAAAAACTGTACAAACGTTGTCGCTCTTGGTTTACTCGTGTACGGTCATATCTATCAAATTAAGTACTCATGTGATAATGTCAATTCAATACGTCCGTGCGAAACTTTTATAAACAGTCAAAACGTATCAAAATTCGAAGATCTATTTCACAGACTCGATTTATTTTGGCCCAAAGTAATTTTAGGAACTCTGTAGGTACTTTTTAAAAACATTTTTTTTTCTCAGAAAAAATATAATTCAATTACACTGCATTTGACACAAACTCGTGTCATCATATTAGAATAATGGAGTCCGTCTGTACATATATATAGTTATTGTTTTGAGTATGGAAATAATTTCGATAACAATAAAATATTTTAACAACGATTAAACCCAAAACGAACCAACTCACTGGCATTTTTCGCCGTGGAATGTCTGCAGTAAAATATTTACCCGCCACACAAGTCACAAATCAATTGACTCTGATTACGATGGTGATATAAATTGAATACCAATTAATCTAATTTTGTGAAGTCACAGTTTTCGCGCACACTCATCGCACTATAACGCGGCAATAACAATTGTTTTATTTTTACTAAACAATGAATTATTAAAATTGTATAACAATAATTTTTGTTTTATCATAATATCAAACAACAGACACAATTTTATGTTTAAACAGGCGTTCTATTTTTCTATTCTGTAAATAAAATGTTAAATTCTTTGAGAATTCATCATTTAAAAGTATTATAGGAATCTATAATTCTCTTTCTAAATTTTGCTTATAGGACTCGCCCCACTTGTGTCCGTGGAAATATCGTTACAGTCCGCTATGGCGCGTTTTGAAATTGAATATTTGAATGTACGAAAATTGTACGTACAGTAATTATATTATAAATTATCATTAAATAAAACATTTAAACTGTGCAGTTATAGCAAAATAATATGTGGATTTTAGCTTACAAAGCTATAATGGTAATTAATATTTTATAAACTAGTATTAGAGTATAATATGAACTTTTTTTTTTTTCATTGCACAGTCTAAACTCTAAAGCAATAACTATAATAACCATACAACTGCAGCTATTATTGGAAACATTTTTTTTTATAGTGTTTTACGTACTTTTTATTTCTTGTGCGTTTTATAATTCGACACAAATAATTATAATTAAATTCGTGTTACAAGTGATTTTGCAAATACGTATATTTATTCAAAATGGACTTTTTACTTTCAGATATTATAACTATAAACTGTAACTTAAACCTATAAAAAGAAACGAACACCTTTAAATTTTAATAGTTCGTACATTTAGGATAAAAAGTTGTATACGATTTTAAGTTTGTTCAAGGCCAAAACGAAAAAACATTTTTTTATGAATAGTCTCGATACCTTCAAGGTTTGATTAGCACAATTGTTTTAATATTCTCAAAGACGTATAACGTAAGAGGATATAATATAAATTTAATGGTTAATTTGTATGTCGTTTCGTTTGTAATAATAGATGCTGTTTCTCGGAAAATTAATGTGTTTTTATTCTAGTGAGTAATGAGTAAATATTGTTATATACCTAATATATAAGGTATACTACCAACAACGGCATTTACGTATATTTTTTTTTTTTTTTTTCACCCATTTTTAAGTGTACAATTATTGCAGGTGTAGCACATATCATATCGTTTAA
The DNA here is from genome assembly GCA_017140985.1 of Hormaphis cornu. Taxonomy (NCBI): domain Eukaryota; kingdom Metazoa; phylum Arthropoda; class Insecta; order Hemiptera; family Hormaphididae; genus Hormaphis; species Hormaphis cornu. The sequence goes on from CM029362.1 coordinate 20,715,979, forward strand.
AATTATATTATTCATAATTACGCTTTCACGCGGTATTCCATGTCAAATTGATGGTGTAAATTGACAAATGTGTTAGCTGTATAAGATTTCTCAAAACAATCATTTTTTTTACAAATAATAAGTATGAAACATTATAGTACCCCACTAAAATTATAGTTGTTTATAACTTTAAACTGTAGTTTTAAA
>CM029362.1:20716564-20744100 GCA_017140985.1 Hormaphis cornu
TTGTTGCGACGACGCGCGTTCTCGGCCGTTATTATTTATATCGTGTGCGTGCGTGCGTGCGTGTGTTGTTGTTGTTGTGGATAACGGGGCGGGGGAAGAGGAGTCGCGAGGGAAGAAAGAACCGATTATTTTGTACGCGCGGAGAGTTGCAGCTCTGGACGAAAAACGTCAAATACGCATATTATTGTTCGTATTGACGACCCGGGGGTGTTTATTACGGGGGTGTCCAGGGGTCTTCGTCGCCGTTCGTGGATTATCCGACGTAACTACTGAGTTCTTCCGGTTTTCGTTCTGAAAACGGATGACGATATCGAGAATAACGTCACGCGTGTTAATTTTGGGGGGAGCACTATCATTATTTCAACGGTGAATAAACGGATTTTTGTATTTTATTTCTAATTTTTCGTCCTATTTTCGTTCCGCGATCCTGTTGATTTTTTTTAGCCAATTACACTGCAGACAACCAAAGACACAAACGCTGTTTTTACAAGATTATTTCGCAAACAAATGGGTTTCGTAATTTTACGGCCGTTTAAAAATGATCGTTGTAACTTCGTTGTTTTGATTATCATTTGTATTTTCTTCGAAAATAAATATTTTCAACAATCATCTTGAAAAAACGTACGGTGTAGACGTCATAACGAGTTCAGAACCGTTTTGAGAATGAAAATTGGATGACCCTATTAAATTTATATGGTACTGCTGTGATTGCATCATGAAATCCAGTGCGACAAGACCCAAAGACCCACGAACATTTTATATTCGTAAAATGTTATATACTTGGGGAACTGGGGCAAAGTGGGCTTACTTAGAATATTTTTTTAGTTTTTTTTTTTTGGCTGAAATTCTTCGTTGCCACAAAACGCGGTACAACAACCCCCATATTGCCCCGATCGATGATAACGCAGCTATTGATTTCGTGCTTTTTTCGTCATCTCGAGTACGTGAAATACGTGTAGTCCGTAACATACGCTGTGTAATGACAAAAAAATTATATTAAGTCGAATAGAACAATTCTTAAAAAAAAAAAAAATAACAAAATGAATAATATCGTCAACTGAATGATACATAACTCGTATAAACAAGTACACGAAATAGTCTTAATTTCTGATAAAACAGCTGGATATTTCAGCTCAAAACTGTCACGTCACTGTCATCGTACTCAATATCGAGCAACTGTAAGAAATTTGAATTACCTAATCCATGTTTTTTAATCTAAATACTATGCGATGTCCTCACTTCGACCCAGGTGCCCCTAATATCGAAATATTTATAGTATCGAATAGACGCGAACGAACTTTACGGTGATAGTATTACGACAATTGTAGGAAATCGAGCAGAGCGAGCACAAATTTTTTGTCTGAAAATGAAAAAAATTAGCTACCGAGTACATCCGTGTCAACTCAGTGTGCGCAGTATAGGTTGTTAGCCGCCATAATCCGGTGGTCGACGATCACAATAATAATGGTACACTTTTGTTCCGTGGATACGATCAATACCGTCGTCTGTGTGCGATTTTTTTTTACGACTTATAAACCGTGCGATATGGACAAACAACGCTGATAATTTTTTTTTATCGCGTCATTGCGATCGCTTGAAAAATAAAAAAAAATCGTAGGACGCGTTGCAGGCAGAACCGACGAAAGCGATTTGTTAACAAATCAGAACACACGTAAAATAACAACGCGATTGCGATTTATACGTCGAAAAATTATTGAAAAAATTAAAATTTCGGTAGATACCGCTAACATGCATATCGAAATGTGCACGGTTACTACATCGTGATGGAACCCAATTCCATTTTGAATCGTAAAAAGCAACCATCGTATTACTCTATCATAATCGGTTTTAATTTTATCCCCAACAACTCGCCCGATTTCTCCAGCTTGAATACCACAATTAATTACAACGTACCGTATTATTACGTTTTGCCCCTGCAGTCGATTGCAAAAATTCAACGTAATCCTCGTATAAAACATACAATTTTTTTTTGCGCGTACCTACTACGTTAATTTTAGTGTGTTTTGACGTAATAAATTGTCCGCCTGGCTCGGGTCGATCTGTGGCAGAACAAAATATACTGTCGGTGGTCCTTTATGTTAAAATATTGTGTCGTCGACATAAAGCTACCCGAGAAAAATATTATAGTGGGTACAGCGATATATAGGTGTACTAGATTACAGGTGTTTTGCTAGATCCGAAATCCTCGGACAAAACGATGATTTTTATGACGTTTTTGACTGTCGACGTAATATCCGAACGTAAAAACTTACAAGTTATCAGCTGTGTGTAATAAATAATATTAATTATGACGGTGCTCGCAGTAGGTGTTGAAAGATATTTGTATAGCGTGGGCCATGTAAAATCACCGAGGAAAATTAATTCTAAATCATAGGGTAAACGTTACACATGGGTGGATAGCTTGTGAAACTAAGAGTAGAGTCATACTTATTGGGTTTCAGGTTTGGATAAAATTGTTTTGGTCAAATTTGTTTGCGATGGATTGCTTGTACGAGAGTTATACGATTCAGAACGAGCTTAGCGAGTCAAGTACTCGAGCTCTGTTAATCAAAAACTGTACAACACTCTGTCGCTCTTGGTTTACTCGTGTACGGTCATATCTATCAAATTAAGTACTCATGTGATAATGTCAATTCAATACGTCCGTGCGAAACTTTTATAAACAGTCAAAACGTATCAAAATTCGAAGATCTATTTCACAGACTCGATTTATTTTTGCCCAAAGTAATTTTAGGAACTGTAGGTACTTTTTAAAAACATTTTTTTTTCTCAGAAAAAATATAATTCAATTACACTACATTTGACACAAACTCGTGTCATCATATTAGAATAATGGAGTCCGTCTGTATATAGTTATTGTTTTAAGTATAGAAATAATTTCGATAACAATAAAATATTTTAACAACGATTAAACCCAAAACGAACCAACTCACTGGCATTTTTCGTCGTGGAATGTCTGCAGTAAAATATTTACCCGCTACACAAGTCACAAATCAATTGACTCTGATTACGATGGTGATATAAATTGAATACCAATTAATCTAATTTTGTGAAGTCACAGTTTTCGCGCACAAACACACTCGCACTCATCGCACTATAACGCGGCTATAACAATTGTTTTATTTTTACTAAACAATGAATTATTAAAATTGTATAACAATAATTTTTATTTTATCATAATATCAAACAACAAACACAATGTTATGTTTAAACAGGCGTTCTATTTTTCTATTCTGTAAATAAAATGTTAAATTCTTTGAGAATTCATCATTTAAAGGAATCTATAATTCTCTTTCTAAATTTTGCTTATAGGACTCGCCCCACTTGTGTCCGTGGAAATATCGTTACAGTCCGCTGTGGCACGTTTTGAAATTGAATATTTGAATGTACGAAAATTGTACGTACAGTAATTATATTATAAATTATCATTAAATAAAACGTTTAAACTGTGAAGTTGTAGCAAAATAATATGTGGATTTTAGCTTACAAAGCTATAAAGGTAATTAATATTTTATAAACTAGTATTAGAATATAATATGAACTTAATTTTTTTTTTCATTGCACAGTCTAAACTCTAAAGCAATAACTATAATAACCATACAACTGCAGCTATTATTGGAAACATTTTTTTTATAGTGTTTTACGTACTTTTTATTTCTTGTGCGTTTCGACACAAATAATTATAATTAAATTCGTGTTACAAGTCCTCGTGATTTCGCAAATACGTATATTTATTCAAAATGGACTTTTTACTTTCAGATATTATAACTATAAACTGTAACTTAAACCTATAAAAAGAAACGAACACCTTTAAATTTTAATAGTCCGTACATTTAGGATAAAAAGTTGTATACGATTTCAAGTTAGTTCAAGGCCCAAACGAAATAACATTTTTTTATGAATAGTCTCGATACCTTCAAGGTTTGATTAGCACAGAACACAATTGTTTTAATATTCTCAAAGACGTATAACATAAGAGGTATATAAGAGGATATAATATAAATTTAATGGTTAATTTGTATGTCATTTCGTTTGTAATAATAGATGCTGTTTCTCGGAAAATTAATGTGTTTTTATTCTAGTGAGTAATGAGTAAATATTGTTATATACCTAATATATAAGGTATACTACCAACAACGGCATTTACGTATATTTTTTAAAAGTTTTTTTGCACCCATTTTTAAGTGTACATTTATTGCAGGTGTAGCACATATCATATCGTTTAAAATTATATTATTCATAATTACGCTTTCACGCGGTATTCCATGTCAAATTGATGATTGAAATTGACAAATGTGTTAGCTGTATAAGATTTCTCAAAACAATCATTTTTTTTTACAAATAATAAGTATGAAATATTTTAGCGCCCCACTAAAATTATAGTTGTTTATAACTTTAAACTGTAGTTTTAAAGAACTAATTGTTAAAAAAATATTACGCACAATTGATGGTTTGAAAAATATAAAAGAAAAAAATCTCGTGTGAACCGTAAAACATAGTTAAAATGGAAGCTAATCCGGACAAGTTATTGTTAGAGCTGGTAATAAGTGCCGCTGGAGGATGATCATTTGAACGACAAGAAGGTATTGATTCTATTAAATATATTTATCATATACATTCATACCTACTACTAATAACTGTCTCATCAAAAAATGATTCAAATCAATATTATTTTAAAATAAATTGTTCGCATACTAAATGATTACACGTATTTCTTATTTGATCGCGTGTACACGCAACATTAATGCATCATAATTTATTGTTTTTTTTATAATAATGTATTTGTTTACATTTTGACGTCACAAAGTGTTTAAAATTTAAAAACGGTTGAGGTAGGTAACGGATGTAAAGTTTTTTCATTTTACTGTAGAATAAAAATGTTACACAGTATTTTACACATCGCAAACGACTACTACATATCAAACCTATACTAAGTCTCATTTTATTGTTCCTACCTATAGTAGTTATGCGTTTATAAGAATTAATAATTGTACGATCTCGCAGCAAGCGATATGAAATTAAATTAGGTAATTTAAATAATTTCAGTTCGATAACATATTGTTATCAAATCAATTACAAACCTAAGCGCCGAATTAGTGTTCCCGATATTGTTTACACCATCGTAATATTTATCATATTATCAGTAGTAGTAGTAGTACAATCCATATTTATTTTCATCGTCGACGCGCGTGCTCAGTTTGTTTTTGTATAGAAAAACAAAAAAAAAACGTCGTTATCGATCGTTATAACACGTTATTATTGTCGGCAAATAAAATGTACTTGTAGGTCCTTGTTGTATAATAATAAAAATCGTCTATCGATATAATTGTAATATTATGATACATGCGGCGCGTTTTATAACGAAACTTGGAAAAAAAATTTTAAACAGCATTTAAAAAGCGACTCGTAACAATTAGGTATTCGCACAAATTGGGTAAAGTCTAAACAAAATGTACTATTTCTCACGGTAATAACTATAAATGTTTGGGTTAACCCGATTCGGACAAACTGTACTACGGTATAATATTTGACATTAGTCAATGATTTAGTGAAATCAAAAAATATGGCGCTTTAATATTGATACTTTTTCACAGCGGGTCTTCCCATTCCGGACGGGACGTTCTACGACGTGATTTTCTTCCGATGGGTATTTAGAAAAATTCGAAACACGCGCTCCCCCGTCGGACCGAGGAAAAAACCTAGCTAAAATAGCCATTCGTTTTGTTTTTAACACGGCGATAACCGAAAACAGGACGATTGTTCTTCCGTGTTTAACTTTTACATTATTTTTTTAAGAACAAAAGTGAACTACGCCTCGCACCGGAGGCTGGAACCCTGGCGCATAAAAATATTAGGTAACACACGGACGGCATAATATTCTCGTATTCCTCCCGGTGCGTGAGTGCGTGCGTGAGTCGTATCTGGGCGGCGGTGTTCAATCGTTGGTGCCGCGACGGACCCGAAAGAATGTGTTATTTGCAGCTGTGCTTTTCGGAGGGTTGCAGCCGACCGGGTACGCGCGTATACAATGCTTCCCTCTATATAGACCGTCGTCGTCATCTTCGTGTAATAAAGAAACTATTTTTTTTTCCCTTCTCCGTTCCTTTCTTGTGCTCTAGTGTTATTATTATTATTGTTATACTCTCGGGGGGGGGGGGAGGGGTTGTAAACCCGCGGGCCGTTTCGGACGAGGGTTAGGTCGGGTACACTAATGCGTATATACGGCGCACATGACGTTATGGCCGTGTGTATAAAAAAAAAAAAACTGAAATACGTATTATTATTATTATTATTATTACACGTCGGTTTCATTTTCGGTCTCTTGCTGCGCGCAGCGTCGATCCCGCATTGTCTACCTGTGGACCCGAAGAAAATACCTACAATCCTGCCAACCTAATCCTCCGTGGACCGTCGTGTACGTATGATACGCGTCAAGAGCGCTTCGACCGACATCGAACGATAGGTAATTCATATAGGTAGAAACAAAAAAAACGACAAAGAAATTTCCGAGAACGGTACGAGATTTTTGGTTTTGCAAACTTATACGAGCTACGTGTTTATCAATAGCGAAAATGAATGAATTCAGACGCGCACTGTGCGCGTTTTGTTGAAAATTATATTACCAATGCGTTGTAAAAGGTGTCTCGGTTTGTCGTGTGTTATCGAGCTATACGGCAATCAAAAGTTGTTGGAAAAAATAGCGTTCTAAACCAAGATTTTCGATTTCGATCGATTTTTGACCGGTTAACTTTCGAGAACAGGCCGGGACGTCGTCAAAACTGCGGTGATTTTTTTGTATCTATCATTTTTTTTTACCACAAATTTATCACACGCCTACTAAAAAGAGAAAAATTAACGACACGACGACGTAGCCTGCCGTGGCACGAGCAAAGCGTGATTTGTAAAATCCATCCGCACGGTTAAAATTTGTCGGGTATTTAAAATACAATAATTTTTTGTGACATTTTTCATGGGGGGGTAGTTAACCCCGTGAGTTTGCGCCACCGACGTTGGCGAGTATAGGAACGTTTCCGACCGTACGGAACGATATTATAAAACTACCCGTATCGTAAAAATGCGATCGTAATAATCGAGAGAATCGACATAAATTTTATATACGTACAGTGAAAAATAGAAGAAACGAACTGCGGCTTTGGTGCAGATAATCTGGCCCCGTTGTATCATCGCCGGCGGTTTTAACGATTTCGTGGCTACGGTTAGTGTACTTTTAATGATATCGTACAATATTTTGTAAATAATAGACGAGATTCGGTTTTCGAGCGGGTGCGTCAAATATACAGCATACAATATTATCTGCATAGGCAAAACATAATGGCGTACAATATGTACAATATAACATGGGCAGTTTTGAATTCAAACAGTATTTTTCTGAGTAGTAAACCGTAAACAGTGCGCGTGTAGGTACCGGCATAAAAAATATTGAACGTGCGATGTTATCATGCCGAATCGACCTCACACAGAATACGATTATGACGTTGTGTGTTCAAACGTAACAGTGTTCAATATTTTCCGTATTACAACTCATAAGTAGGTATAACACGAATAATATTGTTCAACTGTTGACGATCGTCGCAAAAAAACGTTGCCGCGATTTAAAATCGGGAAAAGTAAAAAAAAAACTAGATCAAAGTAATCTACTATATGTAGTACGTAAGTAGATATAATACGATATGCATAGTAATATAACACTGTGTTAAACACACAACACGATTAACCGGAACACGTTATAACAAGACGGTTTACTTTATGGCATGATATGACGGGAATTAATTATAGATGCGAAATTACTAATATATTTTGACGTTTATTTGGGGTTACGCGGATGGGTTGTACAGACCGGTTCTGGATTAAAATATCCAAACCCGAAAATATCCTATAAAAATTGTGTTTTTTAAACGATAGCTGTGAAGTTTGTCAGACTTGCCGATAACTGCAGATTTAACTCGATTTGTCACCCTTGTGAAAAATACACTGTGTATAACAGACACAGGTTACTTTTGTACGAAATACGTTGTGATTGTGCCAATATCGTCTACAAAATAAAATATTCGCGCAACAGTACATTTTAAACTTCCTGAAATTAATTTAACCAGTCCAATGAAGGTACATTTTATCGGGTCATAAACACACAAAATATGCTTAAAGTCTGTGTGAAGAATACGATAATGGAGGTATTGCTAATTTCTCGAATGCCGCATGGCAGATTTTTTTTTAAAACAAAAAGCATTAAAATGAATTTTTATTAATTTTTACTATGACCAATCAAGTTATAACTAACTAAAAATTATTTTTTTAGTTTTTATACAATTGTTGATATGATAAAATGGACGGTTAGTTGTTGGATATTTTGAACGATTTTCACCATTTATACGTAAAGATAATTGGCACTTCTTGTTTTTGAACATTTTCACGTACCTCCAACGATCTATTGAGTATTGCTATATATACATATTGCTATTATAACTTATAACACATTTTACCTGGCCATTTTTGAAGAAGTGTACAATACTTTATTATTTTTACATTAATTTTGCGTTTACAAATACAATAATTTTCCAATTTTAATTTGGAGAAATTAGAGTTTTTTCACGTCATGTATAACACTATAATATAATATATTATAGGTATATGAAGCGAATGTAGGACTACGTAACATTAAGTTGTCAACGCGGATGTATAAGTTTTTAAATGTCCGTGGTTGTCACGAACTATGTGGACTAGGGAAACTAATCTTGATGTATAACTACTATTATAATCATCGATAATATTATACGTATTTGGTATATATTTCAAGGTTCAAGCGCGTGTATACATAACGAGAAAAACATTTTTTGATATAGTACGATTTGTTTTCTTCTACACTATTTTTTTATAGTGCGTACAAGCGGCGCTTGATAAAAAAATAAAATATAATATGTTTCACACTATTCCGAATAAAATATGACGTATTCATGAAGATTCTCGTAGATATGTAGGTACACTTAGGAGTTTTTTTCTCGGATTTTAAATGCGGATGTGAGGCGTGTGTGTGAAATCAGTGTATTCTCTGAATGTTATAACTTATGTGTGGTACGTATGAGTAACATCTAGGCATGTCATAAATTTATTTTGTTTTTCCTGGAAAAAATGGTCAAACCCGGCCAGAGAATGCTCTTTACTCAATAATAGCTGGTAGATACCCAACAGCCATCATTGTTTCTCTGTATAGTACCTATTATATATATATTATTGCAAATCACGTGTTGGCGATTCGGCGTATATAGGTAGTTTGCATGCGTTAAAAATGAGACAATGAGCACTTTGTGTGTCCGCAGTCGGATCGAAAACAAAAACAGTGGCCTACTTTGTTCGTACAATTTTTATATCTCCTTCTTTTATTTTCTCGGACTCCACGTGTTGATCAACACTGGATAGAGTACACTTTGCATGCTCTTCGAAATTCTATAGTAAAATCTTATATACCGGTGATTTTTTTTTAAAAAAAAATATAAAGTGTATAAGTAAATTGTGTGTGTACATTACATACCTACTATAAACTTGCCGTGTTAAAATTTAAAAATAACAGAAGTGCTCAAGTGTGTGTATAAAATGTTACACTTATAACGTAACAACTTTGATGCATATTTTTTTTTTGCGGTGCAATGATATTATGAAAACCATATAGAATCGGCTTTTAAAATGATCGTGTCTTACCATTAAAAAAAAAACCTATAATCAGCTTCTTACTTACAACAAAAAAAAGTTTTGTCGTTTCAATATTCGCTATAATTTTGTTAACAAAAGCAACTAAATATAAGATTCATATTTTCTGTTCTTTTATTTCTTAATTTTTTTTTTTTTTTTTTATCGCATCATCTTCTTTTTTCCACGCTTTGAAGTTAAATTGTTATAACTTTTCCTCCTATACCTACCTAAATACCTATTATAATATACATTCTATGTAGGTACACTATTATTATTTTTAATAGTTGTTGCAATGAAGTGTATAAAAAATAATATTACTTCTAAATAGGTTCGTTCGTATAACGCATTACTTTAAAAATTGTTAAAAATAAGCAATAGTCCTTTTACCTATCACCTTTATATCGAATGTGTTGGTAAACCGTAACTATTTACTGCTAACTTGATGACTGCATTGGTTAACGATTAATATTGTCAGTAGGCATTTACAAAGTGTTCTATATTATATACACCAATTTTTCGCGTTCAAACTCCGAACCTCCAAGAATTCAAGGTTCATTGCGATTTAATTAAACGCGTCTCGTATATTATAGTTTGTATAAAATCGACGTGTGACCGTAATATATTTCCAAAAAATCTAAATAATTCCTTAATGCTATGTGTACGATACAACAATATTTACACACAAACTTATACTAAATACAGTAAATAGAAATATATAGGACGTATTATAACATAGGTACATTATAATATCGTATAAAATTATTACGATATACCTATGTCCATTTACTGTTTGGTATAGTTATGGTGTGTAATAAATTGAATATTATATATATATAGTCGATAATTTAGTTAACCGGTTGGTTGCACAATTTTTTGACGATGTTCATAAAAAGTGTTTTTATACTCATGAATTCATATTGTTATTACACATGCACGGTATTTAGTATAATATATTATATAGTACACGCATAATATTATAAAATGTTTTGCCGAAAAATGTTCTGCGTGCAGTTATTTAAAATAACAACGAGTTTGTGACTGTCGCGTAAATATTCAGCTGTACAATAAATACCTATATGTACATTCCAATAAACTGCGTAATCATCCGCATAATATACGCAGGGGCGTAATTTGACAGTTTTGCAAGAGTATCTACGAATAATTTGTCCGAACTATTTCATCACGTTTTGGGTCGCCGGATTTGTTTTGGACATGCGTGGGTAGCTGTTATGCACGGACCGATCGAATTTAAATAAATATGTCTGAATCAAAAAATCAATATTGTACCTGGTAATAATTACTGTCCTGTGCGGTTATGTGATTTGCAATACGAGTCAATCGATGCCGATATTGATTCCCATTTTCGGGACCGTCCGTGGACACTTTACGTACGATATGCATTATTATATCAATATGTTTTTCAGGTGTTCGAACAACATTTAAAAGTAATAATATCAAATCAGCCACCCTAGTAGGATATTGGGGGTGCCCACACCAATAATAATATTTGATCACTCTTCAAACGAATAGCGGCCGTCTGTTATAATAAAAACAGTCCTCTATCAAAAAAAAAAATGAAATCAAATCACTGCCTATATGTAACTTTGTAATTCCTAAATGATTCTGATTTCTGCAGATATTTGAATCGTTTAGCGACGAAGAAAAAAAAAACCGATGAAAGAAAAAATTCATTAAGGGCTTCTAACACACGCCTGAGAATCTATAGTTGCAACACTAATTACAAATCGCCGTACACACGTTGAAAAATAAAAATTCTTTCTCGAGGACAAATCATTTTATCAACTGCGCTGTCTGCTGCACTCGTGTATCAGACATCACATAATAATATTACACTTAATACGCTTATTTTTTTTATTTTTTTGGACAGATTGTTTATTAGTTATATACTTTACGTCACATATACGGAAATAAAAATAAGTCGTGACGTATTTTTTTCGACGCTTTATAGGAAATCCACCGTACGGTTGTAGATGGTGCCTGTGCATTTACTATTGATAGTTAGTAGTAGCTCGACGTCGGATAGACAAATGTTTGTGGGGCGATAAGATATCACTATATAATATGTTCAGTGAAATATTCTACTTAAAAAAAAAATTGTAAGTATATAGGTATACCAAGCGGTCGCCGTGCAGACTTACAAATTATCTAATAACCTATATGCGGTATTTTCCTACCAAGGCGAAACGTTTCAACTCCGCGAAAAGAAATAAACCGAAGATTAGTTTTTTAGAAAATTTCGCTTGTAAAAAATAATATAGGTAAACGCGTTGTTTACTGAGCACTAAAATATTATATTATGGTCGGGCGCGAATATCTTGGGCCATTGATGATAAATAATCATTTTAAACGTCGTGCAAACGGTATAAATTTTAAATAAATTAAAATGAATTATAATAACACGTTATACTCACACTGTCTGCGTACGTAAATCATTCAATGTTTTTTAACGTTGCGTTATCATTCTTACGAACAACAATTATTATTATTACTATATGTTATAGTAAAATTAATTTAAGTACCTTCTTCGTAAAACGTTATAATATGTGTGTGCACGGTCAAAAACATATCGGTTGCGTTCAGCGTTGTGCCTATACCATAATAATTATTATATTTGCTCGTATTGGAGGTATAAAATAATATTTCAATATTATTTTCAATAATATTTATGTAGTAATTTGAATACGGTTGTTATTTTGTTTTCTTTCATCCTTATCGAGTGGCAGACGTTCGACATGGTGGCTTTTTTTATTAAGCATAATAAATAGTTTGAATTCTGAGCGAGGCGAGGACCCATGATATTTTACGATAATGCGTTTTTAATAACATTTTTATAGCGTTATTATAAATACGTGTACGGAATAATTCCGTACTTAAGTATGTATAATATCTCGTCATTACAGTAGGTACCTAATAATAATTCCTCGTTCACAGTACCTATTAGTTGATATTATAAATCATTAAAAAATACTCATTGACAATTAATGACCGTCACCCGCACAGACACTGAACACAAATACGACATATTGGTATTTGGCAATTTTAAACTTGTTCGACGGTCGCATAATCAAAACCTTGATATCTTGTGAGCTTGGGAATAAAAAAAAAAAGTTTACAAATGTATAGGCTACACCCCAAAAATCCAACGCAATAGGTATTATATTTGTTTGGCTTCGAATCGTAATTATTGGCATGATTTTGGAAACTGCACTTGAAAACAACAATTAGTTACAACAATTATTAGAAATTAGTGGAAGAATTTATCACTAGTGAATTTTATGATATGCAGCAAATACACAGCCTAAGGCATCAGTTAGGTTGATATAGTACGTTCAAATGAGCTCTCAGATTAGCGTTTTATAAAAAAAAAAATGTAATGTAATTTGTTTTAACTTATAAACGTTGGAACCGAAAAAAATAAATAAAATAACAAAACAAACAACCTAACTCTTTTATTACGATTATTTATCATGAATTTGAAAGGCCTAAAGTTAGAATTCATACTGTTTTTTCTTTTTTTGTAAAAAATTTCGTACGTATGAATTAAATAAACTGTAGTTCATACAACAATAATAAACGAATAAACAATATAACTTATAATAGATAAGTTATAACAATAACTAATAATTAATAAGTACCTATTGCCTATTGGTAATAACGTACGAGCATAAATTAACTAAACGACTGATAGCATAATTTATAAAGCGTTGGCCATATTATTATTTTGTATTTAGTATTCGTTTTAATTTGTTTGTGAAAAATGAACGTGAATGTAATTAGATAATTGCCAATTTTTGTATAATACGTGTAAAATAAATACTAAAATACTAATGATAAACTATCTACGGTTTAAAAATACCTATTATCGTTATTTTAAATTATTAATGCCATTACGGGGGGATTGTTGACCTTTTGGTGTTTACAACTATATGTAAGTAACGTCAATTTAATTTATTTTTGAGCAAAGTACCTTTGAGATTTTCGGATTTGATTTTATAGCGTATTCCATTGGCGCGTAAAAACCTACTCGTATACACCTATATTATCTACTTAAAACCAGTTCAGTTCATTTTGGCCAATAGTATTTTTTCCTCGATTACAAGAATTTGAAAATAACTGTACATTGCTGTACACACGTTATAAAAATTTAAAGTCGGCTGTTTATAACATTCCAACTTAAATTGAATACCTACGGACCTAAGCTGATTCTCGACTCTTTTAAATTTCCTGTGATATATATAGTCTAGTATAAACTGTCTTTATATGTATTTTGAAAAAAGGTTTTGTTTGCACAGTAAGTTTAATATTTAGTACTTGGATGACGTAAAACAGTAGAAAATCTTTCCGAAAGCCCCAAAACAGCTCCCTCTTCGATTTTTAAATATATTGTTTACGGATTATTATTTTTTGTTATTTATTGTACGAGCAAAACATTTCGCGACCGTGTGAAAATCGTGTCGTGGTGCAGCCCCGTCGGTGAGAATTTTACCGTACACATATTCGTATGTATTATGCGGGTCCCACATATAACTGTCGGGGTGAGTCGGCTTCAATTTGGCTCGTGCTAAAATTAACTGTGTGCGGGATCATAATTTTACATGTCGCATTGTATACAATATACAGTTTTATCGAATATAGGTTCAGGGACGCCACTTTTGCAGATTTTGAATAGAGGTGCGAACATTTGAAGCAGGCCAATTGATTTCAAATAAAATAAAAACACAATGTGCAGTTATACGAGCACGGCGCCCGACTCCTCCAAAGACCAAATCTGTTTACACGTTTTTAAAAAAATCATTCCCTGGTATTTGTTACAACACGCCACTGCAGTATGAAATGTTTGACAGTCTATGCCATATTTTATTTTACTAAAACCATCTCCCCGAAAACTTTTGCACCACTAGAATTCAGGAACAGTTTATTTTTTATTTCTAGTAGTCAGGCCAATACTTAAGTGCTTACAGATAAAATTACGGTCCCCAAAACACAAATAGCGCTCCTGTTTACCTATATACGTCGAATTTGCGTCAAGCTTAAAGACTCGTAGTAATTTACTCTATGCATTAATTTATACGTAGAGTATTGCACGCGAAAGCTCATTTTAGCGAGGGAAAAAAATCCGTTCAACTGGTCGCCGGGTTGTAAAAAATTAAAATCACCACAAGTCGTTCCGGATTTGCCGTGCCACAGAAAACAATTAAATATATGCTATTTATTCGTTATCGGGTACGATATATTTTATACCACTTGTGTCACACACAAACACGTTGAATGACATCCTCTCCCATTTGGTAATAAAGTTCCCTTTGCGACATTTTCGTTAAACAATTATACTCGTGTATATAACACTATATGTACAGTGTGGAATGGACAACACGTTTATATGAGTATTATAGAAAATCAGATATTACGTAAAATATTTCAGAGTTTTTATAATACGTTCTATACCTACGGTTTATACATTTTTTTTTTTTTATAATCTGCCCATACGCGTAATATTACGTACTGCAGACTTTTGTTTCGGATATTTTGCGCAATGTTATATATTATAGTTTCGCGAAAAAAAAATACTCGCCAGTTGTTGTTTGTGTTATAATCGTGAAAAAACACGGAATATAACATTTTGGACGATTTTCGTTTGGCGACATTATCGCACTAAAATATCGTCTATTGTTTACTATTATTAACACGACCGATGTCATTGAACCGATTTGTAAATACTTGCTGCATATTATAGTAATATTATGTACTACGGCCGGCCACCCGGCGATTGTTTGTAAAAATTGTATTAAAGGTGGAAAAAAGAGGAGAAAAATAATAATATGTACGCCATATATCTCCGCCACGCGTGATCTCCGAAGTACACACACATATATTTTAGTGACTTTAATGCGACCACTGACCTGGTTTAAGGAATGCCATATAATACACATAGCCGCACGCGTGTGTATAATATTCAAAGCGGTATGGAGGAAACGTGTAGGAGGAGGTACGTATACAATATATAACTATTATTATAGTGTTAAACAGTCGTCGAGAGAGAGAGAAAAATAATAAGAGAGCGAAATTCGGAGCGAAGGAGGGAAGACACGTTATTTTGTGTTTTTTTCGCTGAGCGAAATAACGTGCGAATCGCGCGGTCGACCGTCCAAGAATACCGTCATCGCGTATTCACGGGGGCCGGACTGGAGCCCCTGCCGAATTTCATACGAATCAACAACAAGTATTTTAACACGCCGCATATTATCCGAGAATCATGATCTGTTTTTCCCTAATAAACATTGAGCGTGGATCAACGTGGAATTTTTCACCAATCAGCAGCACCTTCCTTTCGAAAATAATCCTGGATTTTATCTGGATAAAAAAAAAAAATAGGTCACTTTTATCTATACGTTAAAACGCAAATAACTTTTTAAAAAAATTGCACAAATCCGCTGGAATCACTTTTTTTTCGAACACAAAAAATCTACAAGTTTTATCCATGGGTAGAATAAATAAAAACTTGAAAAACAATTTTTTTTTTTTTTTTGTGACTTGCTCCCCTAAAATACACGTAAAATATAAATATTTTTTTTGAAATTTATCCGGGTTGGCGAAGATAACACGAATTCGTCCGAGATAAAAATGTAGACAACGGTTTTTAAATTTGTCTAGATCTAGATAACCTTACCTGACCAACACTATATAGCACTTGTCAACAAAATGTGTGTGAATATTGTCTGTGTTCGTGTTACAACACGTTAGGTCTTCGTTATTCTATAAAACACGATAAATGTTTATTTTTTAATTTCAATCGGTCACAAGGCTGCGTAACCTTTGGCTGTTTTATTCAATAAAAAAAGAATTTTCTCGGTAATTAATAATATGTAATTGAAAAAAAATTGTTGAACTACGGAAAGGCTGACTGAAATTCTTTGTTAATCGTCTATTAATCTCGGACGATATTAACCGGAAACCCGATTGAGCTTGTTAGATAATTTGTTTAAAACATTTGTGCCCGTAGGCTATACACCAGTATTATTATTATTATATATTGTACTACGTGATTTTAACCTTAGTTTTGATACCTTTCGTTTTAATCTAGGACGATTACTAATTTAACACTACTTAATAATCAACACGTGTATGAATATGCGGTGTATCCATAATTATATTATCTACCTACGGTGGTAATTATAAGAAGAGAGGTGGTACGCTACTATTATTGGAACGAAGGCCGAAGCCCGAAGGTGTTGTTTCCAAACAAAATATTTTGTTAGTTATTTAACGAGATTAATCATAACGCGCTACGGGAACTACTTGGAATTTTCTGTGTGTGAACCCTATTCTATCTCTTCGATTTAATTTTTCGATACGAAAATGCCACAGTTGTATTATACACTTTTAATAAAATCTAATATAAGTGAGATGAGAATCATTTGCAATGTCATTTTAACAACAGCTGAAAAAGCGCACAAGATAGAGATGCTGCCCGAACAATCCTAGACGTTTACAATAAAAATTAAACAGTCACAACAGGTTTCGAAAGATGATCGTTATTAATTATTTATCGATAAATAATGTTTTTATTGTCACCGTGAAACGTTTTAAAAAAAACATTTTTTAAGTGCGATTACTGTACGATGTAGAGCGAGAGTAAAACATTTTTTTTTGATTTTCCAATCAAATTTTTTCCCGTCGCCAAATCCGATAACACGTAGGTTGCAAATAACACTATACACCTACAAATATATCTTACGGTACGACCGTGAGTTTACCGCATGTGTATAATATATACGGCACTGGAAACATTTGTTAATTGTTGTTAATTAACAAAATAATAACAATATTTTAATGTTGGCTACAGTTTATTCAACCTACGAATCATTAGCGAATAATGGACGACTATAATGCGGGCGTGCCAAATGACCAAATATGTTTGGGAAATTATAATGACATCTACCTATCATGTACGATAAAACTCTCGTCGGGACTCGACGGATGTAGAGGTATTTCGTTCAAAATATGTATTTATTGTTGATCGTTCACCGTAATATATACTTTGTGTATAAAACATGGTATTTTAATTTTAAATACCTGTGCATTGCGAAATAGCGTCGATTGTCACGAACAAATCGCCACGATTGCGACCTACATATAGGTACGAATTATGCACGATTAAAAAGAAAACGGTAGGAAATACCTGTTAAATCGGTAAAAAAATTCGACATTTTGAACGGTACACCCGTATAGCGCAATAAATAAATAAAAAACTGTCGAGGGGGGATGGAAATGTCCCTTCAAATTTACTTCCCCTTGTGGAAATCGGAAAGATTGTAACTGTTTGCTCAACAGCGGTCTCCTTCAACATATTTAAATTTTTTTAAATCTGTACTTTCAAAATATAATTTGTTTTTGGCACTTTTGCCTTAATTTTTTCGGCCATAAAACCACGACCAAAACGCACGCTGCTTCGTCTAGAATTTATAGCCGAACCGATATTTTACAGGATTAGATTTTAAATCGCTGTTTTTATTTTTCGCACAACCGATCAAACAATTAGCATACGTAAAATTATTATCTTTAATTATTTATTCGTTCATAACCGACCACCGTTGTTTTTACTGAAATTATTGTTCTGTACAGTTGTGAGGTGGAAACGGCTGACATCGAAAACAACGAGTGTTAAAAAACAGCCGAGCGTGATTGTCGCGTGATTTTACGTTCGTTCGAACTTGTGTCGACTGAATTTTGATTTATACTGTTTTTTTCTTATAAATAAAAATCGTATTTTAAATTCCATTATTATTGATAATTTCGTACTTGTTGTTCCCAAACGGGCCTGGTATAGACTGCGCAAATTGTACGCGTGTACGTACGGTTGCGTTGTTTTAGGAGTAACTATTAGACGAAGAGTTTTTCTTTAGATGAATAATTTTCAGCCTATTTTAAGGAAAAGATATCAGATTTATTTATCAAAAATTTCGGGACGTATTTAATCTTATACATATTAATAAAATGCAAAGACATTAATAAAATACTACAAGGATAACTTTATCGACACAAAATTAATGCCCGCAGTAGAAATAATTTGTTATTTAATATCGACTTGTATTTACAAATCTCGGATCTTTCATAAATACATTTGGGATTAAATACTCGCTATCACTTTTCATACGGAAATTTTTACTGGAAATTTGAATCTATTAGCCATAACATCGGAGCAATGTTTAAGTTGTGTACTAAATTCTTGAACGGACAAAAAATATTATTATATTACCTGTGTTGTTCGCAACCAGCCTGTCGATGAATACCACAGTGTTGTGACAGTTGACTAGATAATTATTATGAAAAAAAAATTAAAAAATATACTTTTTATCAATATACTTTGCTTTTAAAATAATTACTCCTCTTAATGAAATAAGTGAAATGGAACTAACTATTTTAAGTTTGAGCAAATATGTTTAAAACATACTATGTATTTGCAAGTTCCGTCAGTACCAACATGAATATAGTTGAAACCATAGACATATTATATAGGAATTTAATTTGTTTATGGTTAAAACAGATTTAACAACGAGATCTTGGTATTCTATGTTTTACAAAATTGTCAAAAATAAACACTTCAACACTTTCACGCGATCTTTTGGATTAACAATTTTAATATCAAATGCAAAATGTAGTAATAAATCTTCATCTAAAACTGATTAAGTATTACAATTGTTTTTACTCACAAAATCTACTTATGGAGTTGTGATAAATTTTGAGGACAAACAACTGAGACATTTTTTCAATTGCGATAATAATACAAAAAAAAAAATTAATTTGCGTAGGCACAAACCTAATTTTAAAATATTTAATCTGCTAGAGAAACTTTGATGTACCAAATTATCAGAAGTCTGGCTTATTTAACTATACTGGTAGCCGGCTCAAGAGGCAAGCGTTCACTCCTTTGGGTAGAACCACTGCTGCATTGTTTGATATACAAAACATTTTTTTTTTTGGGAGATACTTGTAGTACTAAAATACAAAATAATATACATAACTAATGGTTCAGTAAATCAATATATGTTCTAAAATTTAACAAAATGAGCAGTCATATAAAAATTTTGTAAAAGTACATATTAAATGTTTCTACTGTCCATGTTTATTGCGTTATATAAAGAGTATAATGTGAGGTGAATTCATATTTGAACACTTTTATTCTATCAACTAAAAGATTTATCATCAATATGTATTGGTTGACAATTATTATAAAACATGTTTAATATCACATAAAAAGGATCAATTTTGAGTGAAAAACAGTTAAAAATGCAAAAATATTATCTCAAAAAATCCAACAATAGAACTAAAAATCTGTTTGGAAAGTGAAATTATTAATAATAGTTTTTACTCTAATTTTTAAAGTTTTATAACTCTAATCCACCTTGACATCATTATTTAGTCACGTTGGTCAACTCATTTTTCAAATTTCGACGGCCTTTCATACATTTGTCCAGGAATCTTAAACATAACTGGGTAATTATGATTGAAATAAAAACATGAACAATTTACAATTGTAAGCAATCATGTTATAATCCGTGTAAACATTTTTTCTGTAAATAAATTAATTTTTTTTTAATTCAATTGACTACACCATCCGTAGAAGAGTGCCACACGTTTTCCTTTCATTTTTTGTTATTACAAATAAAAAAAAATTAATGAGATTTAGTAAAACTTTACTTTAAACATTAAAAACTTTTTATTTTTATTTATTAATTCACTGACCAGTGGCGTGTTTACAGAGGTCATCCTCCCATCCCTCCAAGCGCAATACTTCTCATTTAAATGTATTACACTTTTGGTAAAATTTTAGGAAAATACTACAAAATTAAAATTAATGTTCATATACCCCTTCTTAAGACTTCTAAACATGCCACTATTTTCAACTACTTGATTTAATTTGAACAAACAAATTACAAGTCTATATATAATAAAAATAACTTAAAAACCTAATACAATAATCTATGCAAGACGCAATAGTTTGATGTTAAGCAAGTATTTACTGAAAAAAAAGATATAATGTTTCACTAAAAATGTATGGGTTAAACATTCTCAAATCTCAATAACTAGCTTTTAATTTTTTTTTTTACATCTCTTTTATGAATACAGCATAGGTATAGGTATATCTTTTTTTATTATCTTTGTTATATTACATGCATATGAATAACATATTATTTATAGAACAGTGCTAAAAATTACTGAAAAAAACCAAGGTAGGCAGGTACCAGATAGGGAAATTCCTTAATAAAATAATATTCAAAACCATTATTAAAACTACTCGAATGCATCGAGAAAAAAGATTAAAAATTATATTAATTGAGCAAATTACAGAAAACACAAAATAATTTATGAAAAATACACACTACTTTGGTCTTCTTTCCACTTTAAATACATGTTTTTAGGAATTTTATCCATACTATTTAATTTTTCAATAAATTTGTTCCGTAGCTCATTATCAACCACTTGGGAATTTAATAGTGTTTTAAGAAATGTATCAACATAATATTTGTTTCTAAAAACAAATGCTTCTAGAACAACACGCATTACTTGACCAGTTGATTTAAATGAATCGAGCACTTTCACTATGTCTGCTTCATGACGATTCTGAAATAAATTAATATTATACATATATTATTACTATTATAATATTAAATTAACACAATATGTTATTTCTATACATGAAAATATAATATTAAAAGACTTTTACATCAACAAACTGCTAATTATACAGCACACTCAGGATCATATGCAAATCTAAGGAAGCCTTAGCCACTCACAACTATCAACAACCTCTCTAAAAATTTGAAATACGCTACAATCTAGTCTAAAAAAAAAAATTTACTTTGTCTCCCAAATTGTTGACTAACGCACATGTCTAGTACATAGAATTATTGAAAGTCAAGATAGCAAAACATATGATTGTCAGTTGAGGCGCATGGGCACGCTGTAAATTACTATCGTAAAGCTGTTTTGTCAAAAAATCTCTCACAGCCACAATTTGTAATATTTTTGAAATTGGACATTTTTCATACCATTCAGAAAAGAACATATTGTAAGACAAAACAATGTGACTTTTTTAAATTCCCTTAAATTTATTTGAATACAGTTGATCATCTGTAAAAGTTAATCGATTTTGTGGTCATTTTACAGGAGATCCGAGACCCTACACACATAAATAATGAAAACTTTACTGTCATTTTTACAAGAAAAAACTGATGTAAAAACGTTAAAATTTAAAGCCATAAGCAAGTTTTCTAGCAAAATAGTTATTGCAAATGTTTGAGTCTCCTGCCAATGTTGATGACATGCGTACGCGCATATTTCTGTTTGGATGGCAGATAAAGAAACATAAAAAATAAACAAATAATAGATCATGCACACTAATGACCATTTTCTTCATCAAACGTGGAAGTGATAAAATTTGCCTGTATAACACCTTACAGATACAGATGACAGTTAAAATTTTAAAAATTATAAGAAATTTTTTGTGAAGCTACTAGAAGCAAATGGTTTTCTGTTTAATTGTTTTGATACCTAATTAACCTATGTCAAAACTGTAAAGTGATTAATAAAATGTTTGCTCTAACTAGTAAACTGTTTTTCAATCTGTTCAGTACAATTAGTACCCAGGCAAAAACCCGCCTAAAAGTATAGTTTAAATCTAAATGATGATAAACCTAATGAAAACAATACAAATTACAATGTATTGTTCAGTTAATAAATAATAAACTATTGTAATATTCTTAATTCAGCATACATAAAACAAATTATAGCCTTTAACTTACCTGACAGTCATCATAATCTTTAAATAGACCCATAAAATCATCTCCGTTGTTTAATTTGACCAGCTGAGCTTGGGCTTTTCTGACGTACTTAGTTTGTATACTAACACAAGATTCTGTCAGTTTAGGTTGCTGAAAATAATAATTTACATTTAAGAACAATAAACACAGTATTCCAAGCTATATTATTACTGAATTTATATGTGATGCTAAAGCAGCAGGCAAATCATCCGGCAAGAGTTCTGTAAGTAAAGAGTAAAATACTTTGGCAACATCTACGTTTGGTTTGTATGTACTATACCACCTGCTATATTCTGACCAGAGTCCAATTTCTAAGCAGCAGTGGCGGAAAATTAATAAAGTGGCTTTACACAATGAAAAATTTGTTGTCGTAGTTGATTTGGACAATGTTTGATTTAACAGTTCTTCTAATTTTACTATATACAAATAACAAAAAATAATAAAATAAATATTTGATTTACATATGAATGTAAAAAAACATACCCTTCAACATATGACATTGTTGAGATTTTATTTTTACAAAAGTAGATATTAAAGACAATATCATCTTCCAATTGGCTTTTTCTGTATTTTGCAACACAACTTTTTGAATCAACGAATACGTAAAATACTCATCCATGTCACCTAAAAACTATAAAATATTATTACGGGTAGTCATAAATTAATAACTAATATAAGACGTTAAAAAAAAAATTTTTTTTACCAAATTAAGCATATTGTACACATCATCCGGAGTTCTATACAAACGGTACTGTTCATAAGCCATATCCAAATGAAAACCAACATCAGCCATAAGCATGTTTTTTAATAACACGCTTATTATTTTTTGTACTATAGATTTACATAAAAATGGAGATAATTTAAGGTTTTCCACGTATATCCAAGCTTTGGGGTTTTTAATGATCACTGAACTAGACTGTAAAAATGTAAACATCAGTTGCTAGTTAAAAAATAATTAAATTTAAAGAAGTACTTCGGTTAAAAACTGTTTAATGATTTGCACATGACGGTCAAATTGTTTACTATGTTCTCCAGATAATAGAATTAATAGGCTGGCCAATAAGTCGGTTAAAATTGTCTGACACAGTCCATCATTAGATTCAGAGATAATTAACAGAGCTTCAACAATATGATTTGGGTCCCAATTGAAACTGAATCAATATAACAGAACTTAAGTAAAAATAATTAAGTAAAAATGTATGTACACCTACTGACCATGAAACAAATTCAGTGAAATCCACAATCTGTTGAGAATGTAAATACCAAATTATTTCGATGGAATAAGTATTTTCCTAAAGTTATAACACACAAAACGGAGTAACAGTTAATCAATTCAAAACAAAATTTTATAAAATTACTTGTAACGATAAGAAAGTCTGTAATGAACTAAGATAATCATCTTCAGATAATTCTTTGATCAAATCATCTAACGTGTCTCTATCTTCTTTGCTCAGTAACATTTTCACATCTTTGTTTCTCAAAAATAGTTTGTTCAGCTCTTCCGCATTTCTGAGAATAAACATTATGAACCTAAACAATTAATAAAATCTTGCACTAAAAATGTGGCCAAGTACATAAATACTAATTACTTTAAAAATGTTTTATCGTTGGATGTTTAAATAAAAATGTAGGTAACTCATCGCCTAAGATTTTAATACAAATCAGAAACTTTAAGTATTAACAATTTGAAGTTTAGCGATTAAAATAATAACTTAATACTAATTAATATGTTTTTACATACACTACATACAAATACTTAGTTGAAAACAAGTTGATTAAATTGAATAATAATAAACACACAGGTCAGGCTCGAGAGTTACAATATACAATATATTTGCAAATATATAAATAAATACGTAAAAAAAAAAAACTAAAATTGTACGGTAACTAACAAAAAACAAAGAAGTAAATTAAATTGAATGAACTATAATCAATGTTAGTAAATTCAAAAATGATTATTTTAACTTTTGTACATTTTATTACGTTCACACAATTCCTCTTACCAAAGAATATGTCAATACCACGAGAAATTTAGACTAAAAAAATCTTAAAAAGATGTTAAGTAAGTTTGTTGAAGATCTAATTAAAGATTTCATCTAAGAAAACATATTTTATTGATGATTAATGCGATAATAACAATATTAAATGCATAACTGATTGATACTTATTTGTATTATATAATATTACGTGAATTTTTCTGTAACTTTTCGGACTATTTCAGGGTCCAGGGTCGTTAATTTTAATTAAAAAAAAATTAATTAATAAAACAATTAATTAAAAAGAAAAATAAGCAATAATTTGTGGCGACGTAAACAACGCACCACGACGAGTCGCCCGAGTTGTTTACAATATTGTCAGTGAATAAAGGGAAACCCCATGTTCTAGAATATACTATAATTATCTCGTTTGGGGAATTTCGAAAAAGTTCTAGAACAATCGACGCTTATATATACCGGCTGGTCAGCCGCTCAGTCGGTTAGTCAGTCCGTGAGTGAGCTCCGGGACACACCGTTAATTACACTCCACGTCATTCTCCGCGATTTCTCCGTCAATGATATTTGTTTTTTCACATTTATATTCATACGTATTTATGTAATACAGTGTTTATTTTAAATTAAATTAAATTGTGAGTGATTTTTTACTGCCTAAAGCCCACAAATTTTTAAATCAACATTTTTGCAATTGAAAAAAAACGAAAATTCCGTGGAACGCCAACTTTTATGCGGATATTGCGGATTTGTAGATAAGCACAGGCTTACAACTCACGAATAAAATAAAAAAGTGAAAACCTTGATTTTTAAGTGAATAAAAGTGACTGATTTTTAAGATAAAAACTAAAATAATTATAAATTTTATTATCCTAGTAACAGCTCACTTGCATTTATTGTATGTAAAAGAATATAATCACAAACATATTTAAGTACACTTATCAAACTTTTAATATTTTACAAATAATAATTATTGATGGCAAAACTAAAATACTTATGTTAAAAAAAACATTAAATTGTTTTCAAAAAATTCACAAATGTGTGGGCCAATCTTAAAAGAATGAGAAAAAGTGACAGAAAGACTTTGAGACAGAGTTGCTACACTGTAAGTACATACTCCAGTGTTGTATTTGAATATCTTTAAAATAATTTAAAATTATACACAATGACTTTGTCATCAAAGTATTTGAAACACTACTCAAGTACTCTCTAAGTGAAACAAAAAAATGACAAAAATTAAAAAATTTGCATATGGAGGAAATAAAATTTGACGCTTCCAACTCACTTTAATTATTCTAATATAATTTTAGATTCTGAATGTAGCAACAATTGTCATGTTTTTTTTTCTGTGAACACTTTTTAGTCTATAAAGAATGCTCCGATTTTTAAAGTCAGTAACTTTTCTAAGCCCTAAGGTGATACTTTGAGGGGTTTCATATTTGAGAGTTCAAAATTGACAAAAAAGTTACAATAAAAAAAGGGAAAAACCAAGCAAAATTTAAGGAAAAGCGTTAAAAATTATGGCTAACGTGTGGCTTTGACATTATCGTTTTAGTTTTTTGGCCAAAATAATGATTGGAACTAGCTGAAAAACAATATTCAAATCGGTAAGATACAATTCGGTAAAAGTTTCAAGTGATTTTGAAAATTTTTGAGTTTAGAACTATAAAATTGTTCAAAATTTCAATTTTTGGTGGATAAGATTTAATTTTTCACAAGAAGTTTTGAAACTTTAACAACATATAAATACATAGGTATATTACAAAAAAATTTCGAAAATCCATTGTCACAATTTTGTTTTTTGTTTTAGTCGTTTAAAGTTGGAAAATTGGTCTTACTTTTGACTTATTTTTGGAAAAAGTTCGTAACTTACACAAATTTGAAAATAAATTGTTGTGTAAACGAAATTTGCTATCTGAATAAAAACATTTCGAAAAAAAATTCCCATTAGATTCTAAAAGCGTACAAAAAAAATCGTTGAAAAACGGTGTTATTTAGACTATTACAATGAAATTACACACAGTGCGATTTATACTAAAATCGTAATAATTCAACAAATAATGGTTCTAATGGTTTGAAATTTTCACACGTTATTTAAATGAACACTCTTTGTAGGTATATGACTTTTTTGGGCCATTTTTAGGAAAATTTTAACAAGAAAAAAGTACTGGTTGAAAAAGACGTGTCGTTTCGATTTTGTTAAGCTTTTTTTTTAACACGACGTATTATAGGTAGAAGGTACTATGTACAACTGAGCTCGCTCAGAACCGTTTTTTCAAAGGCGATGATTGCTTATTTACATGTTAAACGATGCGTTTGAACCACAATTTCCAAACCTCGCCAAAAGCGTGGCCGTCACTTTGTAAAACTATATAGTAACTACCCGCGTGATGCCGGATTTTTTTAAAACTGTTAGCCAACACTAAAATTTAGCATTCGACTAGATAACGAAAAAAAGTATTTTAAAACACCGTTCGAATACTTGTAAAAACAAAATAATTTAAGCAAGTATTCAATACCAATAAGTGTATTCGATTACCCAATACTTTACACTAGACAGTTTTACATAATGTTATATTGACTACCTCGACATCACAGTAGTTGTACTTACAACTGTTTTCTCTGGATGGCGCACGGACGGACGACGTGTTCTTCGACTCGCGCAGATAAAAAATTAATATTATCTGCATAATATTGTATTCATACACGTCTTTAACATTTAACAATCGTTCGTTTACGTTGTTTTCTACTCGCTGAACAATATTCGTGGATCATAACGTCCACCGGCTGATAAGGCACGCTGATAACACGAACCGACAGCCTGCTCGTGACGCTAGCGCTAGCGTGTGTTCGATTGGCCGCGTGACCGGCGAGCGCTCTAATTATATCCCGATTGCGTAGACATCGCGAACTACCGAAGCACCGAACAGTGAGCGCTGAGCACCAGCAGCACTCTGTTCGCCGTGGCCGCCGCTCTCTA
>CM029362.1:20744500-20784698 GCA_017140985.1 Hormaphis cornu
GCCGCCGCCGCCGCCGCGATGGCCTACGTGACGTTCTGCACGCGCGCCGCTCCGGTTTTTACTCGCGCACCCCCCCCCCCCCCCTCAGCACCCTCTGGAACGTCGCCGCCGCCGCCGATCCCGCGACGACGTCACTCGGTCGCGCCCGCGAACTTTATCGCCGCTTTCCTCGGCCGCCGCCGCCGCCCGGTGGGTGAAATTTTTCCCCGAACATCCGCCCGATCGAGGGACGCATATCGTAAAATATTTACGAAAATAAAATTTAAAATTTAAAATATTTCCAATTTTATAATTTTGCCAAAAGCCAAATGTTTCCAAAAATATGAATTTTGGCACTCGCTCGCTCGGCGCCGTCTCCTCGCTCCGCCAACACGGTTGTGTCCCAGCTTCAAAGTGCACAATATTCAAGGATCTCGTGCAGATTATTTTATTCCCTACTACCTTTTTTGAAATGGCCCGGATAAAAAAAAAAAAACATTTTCCGGATTATTACGATCTTATTTTCTGTTAAAATACTTTCCGAAGAACTACTCTTCGGTATTTAATCCTGTCCGGTACCGATAACTTACTTTTGGGATTTTCAATTCGGTTTTTTTCGTTCACATTGAGTTTTGGTAGTCAAACGCCAATAAATTGTTCATTAATCGATCGTCGAGAAAAAAAAAAACAAAATTACGTTTTTCAGGGCTGTTATTAAATAATTGTCACTCCGTTTGATGCGCGTAACTCTTTTCGTTGCACACGGGACTACATGATACTGTAGGTCAAATGTATACTACGCATACATCGATTCGAACTCCAAAACAAAGGGGAAGTTTATTTACAAAAAAAAAAAAACGATTCCCTGACGGAGGAGAACAACCACTTCGGAAGAATATTTTTAAACGTATATGTTATAAACTGCTCTGCAATAAAATATAACGTATGTACAATTGGCGCCAAAAAGACCGGTCCAAACGCCGCGCCGCTCTACAGTGTTCAGTCTACAACTGTCAATCACGAATATAGGTATTGATTAAATAATTTTCTTAGTGTTGTAGATTCTGTAGTGGATTTGATTAAAATTTTTGTCGTGCCGGTGTTCTGTGCGAGCGAATTTATTGAAATTTTTGAGATAAATGAAAATACAACAGATTCAATCGAGGGTTTCTATGTAAGTAGGGAAATTTACTTATATTACACATATTTTTGATATTTTTAGTTTCAAATCGACTCTATCTCGTCTGCGTTTGCAAAACACAACAAATATCTATAATAACATGTCTACCTTATACCTACTTAAAACAGAATCTATTTATTGTGACACAACACCTTTTAATAAGTTAATAATATGTAGCTCGGTAATGTAAGGGCAAATAACGAGTAATTTTCGTACTTAATTAGGTATACAGTATAATACGGTCTACACTGAACAATTGTCATTTATGGTTTTTTACTGACGTGTGAACACATTATAGTCGAATGTGACAATCACAAAAACCGATTTTTAAATAATCGTATTAAAACTACTGAAAATATTTCAGCGTAAAAATGTGTTGTATTATAATGCGCAAGTGGTTTTTAAACGCTTTCGGAGACGTATCGTTTTGCTCTTTTTGATTTATGTCTCCGTTTGAAAATAACAATTGATGAGGCATCCTCTGTTATTAACACGGTTTGTGAATTTCTGCGCTCTTAAGTACGATTTAGTTGAATATAGAAATTTGTAAAATTATAATTTCCCGGATGGCGCAAAACTATTATACTTACTTAATACGGTTGCATTCTTCCTTGTATTAGTTGTACGACGAACGGCGAGTTTCCCTGTTAAGACGTGTCACTGTACAGATAATAATATCGAATTTGTGTACGATTGTTTCCGACCAGCTAAATTATCATTAAAAAATCTCTTAGCCGATTTCAATTATGTTGCTGTATAATAATAATGAATCGTTGTTTTTGTGTTTAGAAATTTTAATCCAACGTGCGATTACTATTCGAATAACCATTTCGAAGGTCGTTAACCATAAAAATTAATGGACGTAAAAACCATTGTAGGTACGTTATGTGTTCCGCCGCTTAACTCTTAAGTCTTAATACTAATGCCCGGAGTGAATTTAGGTAACTAGCCAGTAGGTAACTGGGCACTTACTGAAATAAAACATTTTTAAAAAAAAGTACCAATAATAAAATTAAAATATGGGTGCGGTAATATAGATATTAGAGATAATATCTAGATACAATGCTTATGATGGCTATATTGTAACAAGGAAGACGCCGTAATTATAATTTATTTTTTTGACAGACTGCGTCGTAGGTATTAGAATTTCAGAACTAAATTTTAGTTGCTTATTCTAACTGTTCATTAATATTTTTTGACTTGATTTACGATTTCAAACGCATAATATTGTTTTAGGTTTACAGTTCTTGAAAGCATTTAAAAAATACGTGTTTTTCTTAGAAGGGGTTATTATAATTACTAGTTATTACTAATCGTTTTTTTTACATTTTTGCCACCTACATAGAATCTGATTTGAAAACTATTGACTTCGTTTAACTTTTTTCTTACGAATAATCTTTGTTTACTTCGTACGTTTTGAACACAATCAAATATGAGTGCCGAGTTTATGATGTATCAGTGTCATTTAGTATAGTACTAGCTCGAGTGCTGGGTATCTTAAATGAATATCAATACGTTTTTTTATTGTTTGTTTTCGTTAGATGTTGTTATAGCCCTCGTCAAGTATCTTATTACCCTCACCCAATGTTCTTAATCTTATTCTGAAATATTATAGTGAAATACTTGAACATAGTTAGTAGCCCAAGACTAAGTAGACTAACTAAGTGTAGTAAACATATTGACATCAGTTTTCTTTTGTTTAATTTCTGATCTGATACCTGTGCTAGGAATTAATAATAGTCACGATTACTACAATAATCCAAACATTTAAATGTTTTACACCTCGTTTTACTAAAAAAATGTTTGGTTTTTAGTTCAAAACGATTGGTCGGTTCTTGTTCCTATTAATTTGTTGTAACTACCGATTTGAATTATTTACAAGAAAAAAAAAATAATAATAATACCAAGTACAAAATAAAACCTAATAAGATTATATGTAAAAATATATTCTAATCGTGTAAATAGCAATATTGTACGTATCTCGATCAAATATGTAATTTGATAAGTAGCTCGTTCGATCATCATTAGCTTTTAAAGGCCTTGCTCATTTAATAATTATTTAAAAAACTATATCGCTTTTTGGTTTTTAAAATTTTTTACAACAAGGAATTACTATATATGTATATATTGAATTGTGACTGATTGTTGATAATATTATTACCTCAAATTTAACCTGCTGACTTTTATCGATTGTTGAGCTTAGTCATTTGTACGCGTATTCTGATATACTTAGAAATTTAAATGAAATACATTTTAGTCGTCCTGGACTTTTGCTATATAAATGATTAAGATGTACACGAATTACGATAAAAATATAACGATAATCTGCTGGGATTGATCGATTTATTTTCTTACCGCACGCCAATCACCCCTATTAATAAACTGTTAATACAATACAAATTGTTCTATAATATTATATTCACGCGTACAGGTTACGGAATTGAAAATCGCCAATGAGTTAGTGAAAAGTTGTAAAAAATTATTCATGGTGTCAAATGAATTGTTAATTTGTTTTCTTGCCATTGTTTTATATCTCCGTGGCAGTGTTGTGTTGTCGCTGAAAACATATTTGCCAATGCCTAGTACAGGTTACCTACTTCAACACTATACATTACACGCAACAGTTACAGTAACAGTTTTGATTTTTTAAGCTGTACTTGTTTACTTCGTTTATATTTACGTTATTGTTTAAATGCAACTCACCGTGAATTTATTACTGGTTTTTTCACGCACCGATATCAAAGAATTCCGGAACGCTGCACTATAATTTTAATCCAGATGGAGTACCTATAAATATATACACATTACTTCGAAAGTGATTCAAACAGGAACTGGGAACATACGAACATATTATTTTGAACACGAGTTTTCTCGATTTTTAAAATCTACGAGTGCTTTATTGTTTTTCAAACTGTCGATCGTTTTTTTTTTTAAACACAATTATTAGTTTATCATAGAGGTACTTATGTAATCGTTGTTCGTTTTTATATCACATCGCCTAACTATTACTATAAACCATGTTAATTGATGTGTATACATATTATTAGTTATTGACGCATATGGTATAATATAATAACGCGTTTAAGTATATTTTTTAAATAACAGTCTTGGTTTGTATTATTGTTCGGGTATGGTATATCATGACTTTGAGGGTATATACATGGTGCATTACCTACTTAAGTCCATGGATATGGATAGATATTGTAGACTAAAGTGGATTTCGTTCTCTGTTTCGAGTACCTGCTGCAGATATTACCAAATCAGTCGAGAAAATGCGTTTTGTTTTTCTTAAAGTGTGTATTGTATTAATTGGCCACGTGATTGAATGGTTTGAAGTTGAATTTTGAATATGGTTATTGGCTCTCATTGCAGTATAGGCCTGTTTGGTATTGATGTTAAAAATAGACAGCGCGCCGCGGTTGGCACGGTTTAATGGATTTTGACTTTGTGCTATATTTTTTTTTTGACGATGTGTCAGGTGGACGTGTGTGTTTAAAGGGTCTCTTATATTGTAAATAAACGCGTGAACACAATTACTTTAGGCCAGTAAAAAATACGTTCGTTAATATTGAATCGACGGCTTTATAGTTTTAGTTGAATATGTACGTATAGGTATTAGGTACATCAAATTTTTGTTATTACTGGACAAGCATGTACAAAAGCACAAAACCCGTTAAAACGTTTTGTTTTATCCGAGAAAAAGAGAGAAAAAATCTTTCTCTGGACGACTTGTGACCTATGTGTTTTTCGCTGGTACATATTTCTCGTCACAACTATACGTCGTAACCTGCACGTCGATCTGGATCGAGTGAAAATCTAAACAATAATAAACGTCGGTGTGTTTTGTATATATCTTTTGTGATTAATATTACGTTTGAATACACTTATGTGTTAACTGTTTGGATACTTTTTTTTATATTTGGACCAGTATAACTTAAATATTTATTTATAATCGTAATAATTATTTTACACGTGGATCGTGTAATACAATGAAATGCCACTTTATTTGAATTTTTCAGATGACGTATAAATCACAATTAACATAAAACTAAATTACAGTTGTGTATTAAACACGCGAATAAATTACCTATAAAATAGTCGCGTTAAAATACGAAACGCACTATTTTGTGTGTCATATTGTCATATTGCAGTGTTCATCATAATACTATGTAGGTACGATTTCATCACCAATTAATTACAAGTTTTATGCATTTGACACGAGTGTTGTAAAATACACGATTTTTTTTCTTTTGGGTTAGGGTACATCGTGTATATTCATGTACGCGATTCTCATCTACTTTCTTAAAAAACGATTTTAAACCAAAAGATAACGACTACAAAGTCGTAAGTGCATGCAATGGAAGTAATCTGCGTGATTACCGCATGAATTATTTATATTATTAAACGTTTATGTGTATAATTATATACGCTTATATTTCGTTATTGATAAATCGGCACATGTATAGCACAGGCCAAGACCTAAGTACAGATAAAACCTTTAGTTATATGTACGTTGAATTTACATAAATGGTTTTTTTTTTTTAATTACCACGTATCTTTTGTTTGTTTGCCATTTTCTCGAATTTGTTAACACTATACACCGATACAAGTGTAAAAATGTGTGATAAGTGTTGCGTGTAACGAAGGTATATTTTTATCCGATTTATTTTTGACGAAAATGCAACCGAACTGTTATTTCTTATAGATTACTGGCTTGCGACTTTTAATTGATATAGTTGTACACCTTAAAATAATTTTTAGTTGCGTTCTAATTGTAATTTTATAAATGTGAAGTCATTTTTTCTATACGGATAACTATACGTAAATTATCTTGTTATTAATGTCGAAAAAGTAACTGGAAATCCTAACAGCGGAATGTGACATATTATGAAAAATATTATACATGTGTGTGTGTGTATTAATAAGTATTATATCTACGTATATTTTGATAGTAAGACGTAAACGTGTTATACTTAATTCTCAGGTTTTATACTATAGGTATTTGAGTTATTCGATAGCAACGGCATGAGTTTGAAGTCATTGACATTTTCCCAAAAAACATGATACGTTTTTATAATTAACGTTTTACAAATTTTTGCCAAATAAGTATAGAATGAATTGTTTTATAAAATTTTAATCGTATGAAAAAAAAAAAGTATACAGATAGGAAACGGATATGTTAACAATTTTTTTGTTTTTTTTTTTTTATACAATATTGTTACTTAAAACTTTTTCAATTCAACGGATATATGTTTAAAACCGTTTTCTTCTAGAGCTTACCTATACTCTGTAGTTTTTCAACGCGTACAAATCAACGAATGAAAACTCATGGATAATAATATGGTAATAACTGCAGATCATTTATAGTCGGTACAACGGAAATGTCTTGTATTGGCTACAATTTTACTCTTGGCGTAGGTACTTACGTATGTTAATTTTTACGAATAAAAAATTAGAGAAAAGTTGAAACTCGCCCTGATGTTTGTCTGTTACAAACTTTAGTTCCTTGCAGTTATAATACTCTAATTGAAATATGGTGTTTTCAGATATTTCAAACGAAATAATTATTTGGGTTTTATTGTTTTTTAAACAAAAAACTGTACTGCAAAGACTCGCTGCAAACCTCTTGCATGTTGCGTTGTACCAATTAAGGTTCCAAAAATGTTTGCACTTTTTTTCTTTAGTTAGTGACTGGGTTCAACTCTGCCATTTTAAAACATCTTTTCGAACTCCTTTATTTTAAAAATAACTCGTACCTTTTAAATTCATTGTGTAGGTACAATTCACTAGGAAAAATAAGTATAATACAAATCTTGGCGGTAAATCAGGTAATTGATGGAAAAAATACATTTTAATCTAATTGAAAAATATTCACTGATACACTTGGAGTCATTCATATTATAAATTATAAAATTATGTAAAGTATTCTGATTTTATTTCATTCACGCGCCGTCACTTTTCAATGCGATTAATTATTATAATTTTGTTAGGTACCTATGAAGGTCTCTGAATAATAAAATATATGCTCCCTTCTTATTAATACAAATTCTTCAGTTCTCATGCATTATACATTTTATGTCGTTTTATGATGTATAGATTTATTTACTAATAATATGAATTTGTTAAAGTGAAACACGCGCTTGGTGTTTTATATTTCTTAAAAAATTATATTTCTATTTCAGTTTCACTCGATTTGATTTGTTATATCGCAGCGTTCAAACAGCTTTGATTATTAATTATTTTATATGTGTTCAGGAAGTTATTATGAATATTGTACAAGTTCAAGGTGACGTGCGCACAGTGTTTTGAAAATAAATTGCATTCGATATTATGGGAGATGAAAATAGAGATTTAATCTCGAATTCGCGACAATTGAAAATTGTAATTTGCGTTACTTTCAGTGCGCATCTCAGGAAATAATTTTGGCTAAGTTGAGAACGTTTTTTTGTTTTTTTGTTTTTTTTTGTTAGAGCAATAGAAACACCCGTGACCTTCGGTAAATTTTTCTCCTCATTTATTCTTCTTCTCTCGGCTCTGTGGTAATACCTAATTGTAATTAATATAGTTCCTGCAAAGACAATCGAGGTATATTATTTAAAAACTGATGTTGCAGTATACAGGTACCGTCAAACTCGTAAATTTAATTAAATTGTAACGTTTTTTTCCCACTTCGTTTGATGCGGACGACCCTGAAATCGAAATTCAGGTCAATAATGACATGAAAAATGCTGCTATACCATACGTGTTTATAGGTATTTTATTCGTCCGAGCTCAGAATGTACAAAACATACAATTTTAGCGTTCATCGACAATCACGTCGTCAATATTACGTACTTGTTTCTCTTAAAATATATTATGCGCGCTTATGATATTATTGGTTGTTTTTGAAGGATTTTATCGGAAGTTTTGTTAAATTTTTTTCAACTATACCTATAATCGCATAAACGTTACGTAACACTAATGCAGACGTCGTTTAATTTTCTCATACTGTTAACATGCGTATTCGTTTAGTCAAAGTGTACGTAATGCTTATTTAAATGTATTTTGATTTTTAATTTCTAATCGTAAAACTCTGTGAAAATGAAAATAAATAAGTCCGTATGAAAAATTGTTTTTGATTTTTAGCCAATTATTTTCTTTCATTTTTTTCATATTCTTTTTGTAATTTAATTTTAATTCGAACGAGGGTTGAATTGATAATGCAGATAACAGTAGTTAAAATGTATTTAATAATTTACGTACTTAAAGTTTTTTTCGAGGCAGGCATGGTTGTTTAGTTTTTTTTTTTTTTCTAGCAAAATATTACAGGAAAAAATTACATTAAAAATGAAACTTTAAAATTACGTAATGAAACGAGAAAGAATATTTTTTATTCCAGTGAAAGCCACAAAATCTAATTTATGAAACAAGTCGTTACAAATATTATTATTTACCTATATAGGTACCTATATATTCACTGCATATTACGGTAGGCAAATACGTCTTAATCATATTCAAGGCTAGGGCGCTGGACATGTTATTACTTACCTATTACACTACTGTTTGATACCAAATTAAATTGATGAGTGATACTTAAATTTTTATTACGAGTTATGGACGAATTTTAATTGAACTATTGCTAATAGTTTTTACGTTGATTTCAAAATCATGCAAACAATTTTTGTTTCTTAATTAGGTAGATGCGTTTATTTGTATAAATATTGATGAAAAGTGAAAACAATGTTTTGCGGTCCGCGTTTTGTGAAAAATCTACTGTATATTTAGTGTTTCTACAGTTAAAATTTATATAAAAAACTCACTAGTTTATGTGCATGCATTTACCTATAACTACTTGAAACGAATATACATTTATAATGTTAACTATTCCATTTTTTTAACAGGTTGAGTAGAGTCGTTTGACGTTTCTTAGTAAGTAAAATGTGCACTTTTAAATGTGTTCGCCTTTTTTGGTTTAAATAATATTAAGAAAATAAATTTTACCCTATACGCGTGTGACTCGATCTAACAAACCATTTAAAGTTTAAACAACTTGTTCTGTAAGCCATTACTATTATATTTCGGAATTCGGTTAGATAATAGTATATAATATTATGACGGTCCTGAAAACAAGTATGGCACGAACGATTTAAAATTCCCAAGTGGCTTTATCGGAAAGTTACATTACCTATAATCATTAGTTACATGTGTGCCAGGTCCATGGGACTATAAAAGCAAAGTTTATTTATTTTTATGTTTTGGCACATAACCTGTTAAAAACATTATTACATTCTTCAATTTTATTCTTACGTCATAACCTGAATAATTTAAATGTGGTCGATCCAGTCAAAAAATGCAGACAAGATGTATGAAAAATTGCTTTTGACACGATAAAAATCTGGTTCTCCGCTTAGAATCGTTTCTAAATATGTACTATACGGCACAAAATTATTCATCATTGTTATTTCATTTCGAATTCGTATTTATGGGTATGATAGTGGTACTATATAATATCGAAACGCGCTTGTTTTACAGTCGAATCGCGTCAAAAGAGGAGCGCTCGGTCATAAAATCGCAAGTATATTGGAAAGAATAATAATCAATATTGTCGATTGAAACGCGCTTTAAAATCAATTAAAAAAAAAATTACAATTCATACACCTTCAAAATGGTAGTTAATGATTTTAATACAAACGAATCAATAACACTATAATAATTATTGTTTATAACATAAAGTGTAATCTATATATATATATTTTAACCGTCGTTGTAAATAATCACGCAAAGTTAGATTAGTACTTAAAATAATTAATGATCTTATGACAGATTCACGCGCTCGTCTGCAGAAATAATTATGGTCCACGACATTTAGTTGAACGTATTACCAGCCCAACTGCAATTCAACGACCGTTTTAATTTATCTCGAAACGACATTGGTGTAAATGCACTTATCGCGCAGTAAATAACAGCCATGTAAATAACGAACGCGTATAAAGATCGATAAAAAATGAAAAATAGAAAATGTACGTTTCAATAAGAAAAAAAAAAAAAATCCCGTTGGATTTTACTGTGCTGTATGGTCTCCTTTCTCGTATCGTGTTATTATTATTTTTTTTTTATACATAAAATATAGGTACAGTCAACTCGTACGTTTATCGTTGCAGATCGTCCTTAAATGATATGAAAAAAAAAAGAATTCTCGAGATTTTATTATTTCAGTCCGTTTTTATAATAAAATAATCTAGTCGTCTAAAATCTATCGAACGATTTTCCCTCCACGTTTTCGATAATACACTTACCCATACTTACTTATTGTTTGTGTCTCACTATACACGTTGATCCATATTTTTGTTGATTCGGGTTTTTTTATTCGTTTGTTTCGCGCTCGCAGACCTGGGCGTGGTGACCAGTTCCGAGATCCAGTTCTTGTTGCGACGGGAAGGCGTTGCGGGCGCGCAGAACCGGACGCGGGAGGTCGACCACGTTGTCGAGAACACGGCGGCGGGCCAGCTGAACAACATGATGGCCGCTGCGTACGATCCCGTCGGGAAGTACGTGTACGTCAGCGACTACAACGCCAAAGCCGGCAGCATATTCCGCGTGAAAACCACCGGGGACACGGCCTACGCCGCCATTGAGCCAATCGTCGCCAGTAAGCATACAATTACGTCAATAATTGTGCAGCCGCAATGATCTTCTTTGCTTTTCTTTGCCAACTATTTTGGGGTCGGTCATCATTGCCTCCAATTATCAACGATTCAAGCAACACCAACTCTGTCTTACATACTCGTTTCTTGTTCTATCTATTCTCGTGTTCACATCCATCTAAGCGCATATTCTCATATCTAGAACAAAAATAGATTCAGTGGGTGCCCGCCCATCCGCCGCCCTATAACAACCGCCACTGTTAAGATACAAACGCGAATGGTGAATAGTATGTCATAGAAAAATCAATATAACCGCGTTGACCACCACAGATCAATCGTCTTAACACAATTATTAATTATTGAATAATTTCCCCCCGCAGAACAGAGTGCGATGGTGCAAGGGATGGCGTTCGACGAACGGACGTCCACGCTGTACTGGACCTTAGGAACGAATCGAACCATCAAATACTTGAAAGTGCCCGAGAACGGCACTAAGACCCCGCTAACGGGGCAGGTCCTGTTGACGTTCGAACAAGAAGTACCTCAAGGCATCGCTATCGACAGCTGCAGAGGGTGAGTGCACTAATATACTCGAACTGATTGTATATAGGTAAAGAACCAAATATGACGGGGAAAGTTACTGGCATTCTTGGGAGTTTTAAATGGCCATTTAGAATATATTTTAGACTTTATTCGAACTGTTTCAAACCGTTTTGGAACATCCGTGTCTACAAGTCGAAACTGGACGTAAGCGTTTTTACGTCAGTATCAAATCGCGACGAAACTGAGGATTAAGTTTTCTTCTTAAGGGGTTCGATACCATATTATATACGCTGGAAACACGCTTTGCGGAAAAACTTCTCCTGCCTCGTGAAAAATCAACATGTTCGAATAATTGTCATTTTTTAATCCTTTGATTTAAAACAGCCCTTTGGTTCGATTAAAAACATCAGTTTTATGGTAAATTTCACACGCGATTTTTTTGATCAGTTTTTTTTCAACAACAAAATCGTTGTGTAAATCCGACTTGCACAATTTTATACTCGATCGTCTAAACAAAAAAAAATTATTCACTTACGTTGATTCTACGAGACAGGAGAATACACTTATCCCGTTAAGTCGTCGATGTTGCCCATTTGTAATGCATTTGTAATACTGTAATGTGGTAGGTATTGCCTATATTTTGCTCCTTAATAGCCGACTCCGAAACTGTATAATAGTATAATTATAATGTGCAAACGCTCCAGTGACTCGTCTTTTTACCACTCCAGACTGCGGTCTGCGCGGTGTATAATACACGTTTCAAATTTATCGGCTTTTTTGTTATATTTTACATAATATTATAATGCGTTTATGGTTCAGACTGAATTCAGTGATATTATACGTTCGTTTTATTCGCGTGTTAAACCCGAGTGGTTGTGGACCGTGATTACATCGGAATTGCTGTGTAAAGTTCTGTGTAGTTTTGTCGTAAAATTCATTTTAATAATCGACAAAAAGCGTTTATGTCGAAGGTTGACGGTCATTCGTATTAACTATCTAAAATTCCGTATATTATAATTTTGATACAAATTAAATCGTTTCTGCTGAAGCGATTTAATTTATTTAACAAATGCACGTATTATCATGACGTAGTCTGTGTGTGTTTATATAGTGTGTACTGACACATATTTTAACACTGCACGCGTACCATACCATCTTGTTGGTACCTGTCGTCTAAAGATGATAGTTTTTACTACCATCTGGGTACTGTATTTAAAAAAAATGAAATACTATGAATATAACATTTTTTCAACTATACTATAACATAATATATGCTATTATATAACAGTAACTACAAATCGTTATACGAAAAAAATTGTGAACAATTTGGGACGGGAAATAGTTTTGTACAAATATTTTTATTTTTATTCCACGTTAATAATATAGCTGTTGGGCGGGCTGCGTATATTAGGTGTATATGGGTTATATAGATGGCAATTGATCATGTTATAGCTAAGATGACGTCGACAATAATTAAAATAACTTAGAAAATCGATATTTCGATGATTTGTTTCCCAATAACGTACGGTCATGAAACTCAAATACATGAACGTACAGTTTTGGATGAAACAAATACGCAGCAGTACAACTACTGCACGGTTACGATAAAGAATATATACGAACTAAATTGTTTATTTTTAGTATAGTAACTAGTATGTGGTTTTTCGTAACAAATTTTCAATAAACAGTATCGGAAATCAGAATAAAAAAATCGTTTAACAACCGAGAATATTGTGTAACGACATTAAATAATGTCATGATATGGGTTAGGAATATAAAACATCGTTTTCTATTGCCGGTTACGCTATTTGTCCCGTCATCCGATATAGATTCAAATTTCTGTGATGTTTATTTGACAAAATACGTCTGTGAACGTGCGGTATATCGACGTGAAGTATCAGATTATGTAATAAGTTAAAAATTACAGTTTGATGTCAGTCTGGTGGACGGTTCATCGCGTATTATATTCAATCAGACCTATCAGACGTCGCGTGCTTGTTATTTCATTTTATTTTTTCAAATTACGAGCAAATAATCGCGATGGATGGATTCTGTTAGTTCTTTAAGTACCGTATATTTATTTCATACGATTATTTTGTTCCTAATTTGAGGATTATTTTTGTCTGATTTGTATTTTATCAATGGCCTAGCGTAAATTAAACGTGAATCGTATATACATTTCCACAACTTTATTTGGCCTTAGTGAATGAGGTCATATATTCACTTTACATGACCTATATTTTCAAATTTATTTCACCGTAGGCATGTGCATATGTATATTATGATTGATATAATAATATGTTAGCTATATTATATTTGTGATCGGGTAACGTGTAAAAAAGCCCGTTTCCGCGTACGAACAAAAAGATGCAGTCAACTAAAGTAGCCGTTAAAAAAAAAACGCGTTTCAAAAGTGTTTCCCATTCTTATACGTTTGTTTAAAACATCGCATCAAACTGCATTGTACAAAACACATCTCGTTGACGTAACGTGTATGTATATAATTATACATTTATACGCTAACACGTCTTCTTATGCGCAAAATGTTTAAATACGTTTCCGCGTTATCCCGTAAACGTTGTTGTATGTTACAATAAGCAATGTAAACAGCTACGGCTACGACACGTGGGAACGATGTACGTTTTAAAATGTTTGTAAGGCGAAAAAGTAAAAACCAAATGTGATGAAACCCTTAAAAGTCAAATCGAGGAGACGTGTTTAACGTGAAACGCGCTCGTTTTCGTCTCCTTCCAGGTACCTGTACTGGACAAACAAAAACCATTCCTGCCCGACCGTCGAGCGTTCGCGGCTGGACGGGACGGAACGGCAGGTGATCGCCGGCGTCGACCTGTTCCAGCCGCTGGCCGTGGCCGTGGACGTGGAACGCAATCTGGTGTACTGGAGCGACGAGCACGATTTGTACTACAAAATCGAGTCCTACAACGCGGACAGCGGTTCCAGGACGACGGTGAACAAAGGCATGCACCTGCAACCGTTCTCCATGGCGGTGGACGACCGGTCCGTGTACTGGAGCGACTGGACCGACAACGCCGTGTGGTCGTGTTCCAAGACCGAGTCGGCGGCGGCGACGACGTTGGTCGCGAAGTTCGAGTCCGTTTCCACGCCGTCGGGACTGTTCGTGCGGTCCGGTAACGCGATTGAGACGGAGACGGTCTGCAACGCGGCGACGAACAGAACTCAGGTATACCGGCCATATAATAATAATCAGTCTTGTAACAAAAAAATAACACGTAAGAGGTGTGGTGTAACGTCGGGGTATAGTGCAGATGAGAAGACGAGAGATGATATATGGCCGACCGATCGATGGTGTTGCTGTCGGGATACGATCGCAGAGGGCGATGATAATATTATGAGTTGGTTTGCCGGCGTATAGGGAATGTGGAACAGTCGAAACACTTGTTCAGTGGCCAGACGAAACCCTAGTATAAAAACCTAATTTTTTCTTTTTTTTTCGGTCATCGAGACCATACCGTCAAACAAATTTCTCTCCGTCCATCCCTATATTCCGCGGCAACTCTCTCCGTGGTCGTGCGCTTTCCACTTTCGCGCAGTCTTCCCAACGTATGCAGAGGCGGCCTTTCCAAGGGTCTCTTACCGACCGGATTCTCTTCAATGGTTGTTCAGGCTGTAGATCCTACTGTCCGCCATGCGCGTGTCCTGCCCACTTCCTTTTCTCGATTTCATTTGCGATGTTCGGTCCTTGGGACAGTTCTTCGAGTTCTTTACGTCGTATCCGTGGCGCCATTCACCCGTGCGAGTGTGTCGACGCATGGGCCATAGATTGTCCGTAAAATTCTCCTCTCGAATGAGGTACTTTCGATCTAGTTTCTTCCGTTTTTTTCAGTGGCCTTCTGACGCATACTGCATATGCACGTCTGTACACCTTCTTCAGGTTTGTCGCTATGTAGAGTTCTCGAGCCCAGTATTTTTCCGAGACCAAAAACACAAAACGTTCATCGCATTTTGTGTAAAGCCTGTTTACCTATTTTGACGTCGCGTTTTTTCGCAGGACGTCGCCGAGGCCGGGGCGGAACCGCCGGTGTCGTTGTCTTACGAGGCGTTGCGGAACATCTGCAAAAACAACGGCGTGCTGCACGCGACCAACGGGACGTGCGAGTGCGCGCCCGGATACGCGGGCAGCAATTGTGAGACGAGCGCGTGCGACGGGTACTGCGTGACCGGCACGTGCGCGCTGGACGAGCGGACGGGCCGTCCGCGGTGCCGGTGCCCGGAGTACCAGGCCGTGCACGGGGACCGGTGCGAGAAGCAGCTGTGCCCGGAATGGTGCCAGAACGGCGGCGAGTGCCTGCTGGACGAGGAGGCCAGGAACCCGCGGTGCAAGTGTCCGGACGGGTACTCGGGCGACGCGTGCGAAATGAAGTTGTCCCTGATCGACGACCTGTGCCACGTTTACTGCGAGCACACCGAGCCCGAGTCCCGGCGCTCGTCGTTCTGCATGTAAGTACAACGTCGCCGTTTCTTTTAGATTCTGAGCGTTAGCGAAGAACGTATTGCAATGGCGTTTTTTTTTTCCTGTGATCAAAAGTAGTTAATTTTTTCTGCTCTAGTGGAAAAACCGCACCAATTTTAACGTATGATACCTTAAAGGATAGATCCGAGATGGTACTCTATATGAAGCGTTTTTTGAAATTTTGATCATTTTCGTAGTTCTGAGGAAAAAGAAAAAACGGGCAAATTTTTCGAATTGCTCCGATCGACTTGAACGTCATTGATACGTCATTTATAGGAGGGTCTTGCGAGTGTTCCGCTGAATTTTCAGTCGATTTCGATCATTTTTGAGGGAGTTATGGAAATTTTCGTTATTTTGGGCGGCCGTGTATTTCTTATGGGATGGACAAATAATTAACGCGTTTTCTACACGTCGATTTTTATTATTATTTTTATTTCCGTAATCACTTTTTCTTGTAGAAAGAATGCTCCGATTTTAACGTACGGTACTTCAAAAGATAGATAATTGATCAGAGATGGTACTTTATTTGAAACGTTTGTATGATTTTTGATTATTTTCTAAGTTCTGAGGAAAAAACGGTCAAATTCCCAAAAGTGCTCCGTTCGACTTGAAATTTATACGTGTCATTAAAAAAGGGTTTACCGCTTAGTTTTCAATCGGTTTTGATCATTTTTAAGGGAGTTATAGAACTTTTAAATTTTACGCAGTTATTGTTCCATAAAACCTCTAGTCATT
The DNA here is from genome assembly GCA_017140985.1 of Hormaphis cornu. Taxonomy (NCBI): domain Eukaryota; kingdom Metazoa; phylum Arthropoda; class Insecta; order Hemiptera; family Hormaphididae; genus Hormaphis; species Hormaphis cornu. The sequence continues at coordinate 20,761,053 of CM029362.1, forward strand.
ACGTTTAAGTCTCGAAACTTTAACACGATCTACACAAGATAGTTGTACATATGTGGTTAAAAAATTTAGAAAATTGGTTAACACGATTTTGGTTTATAGCCGATTTCACGTAGTTATTTTGTCGTAAAACTAGTCATTCCGGGCGGCCGTGTTTTTTTTATGATTTTCAAGACGAATGATAAACGTATGAAATCAAATAATCATAACAATAGTATAGACTCTATGGCGCACTCTACGCGAAAATTATGGCGACGAACGTTCCTTATTAATTGCGGCCGTTCGGTTGTTGGCCTATACCGCATGTTGGTAAATGAACATTTCCGCAAAAGGCGAAAAAAAAAAAAATACTAAATTTTGAACTCTGGCGGATCATTTTTCTAATCGTGTGTGCCTATATATATGTATATATTGTTTTATTTTAATTCGCCAGGTGTCAGAGCGTCGACAACGCGCTCTTCGAGTCCATGAACTCGGACAAGCCGCAGTGCAATCAGCTGAACAGGACCGTAATAGGCGTGTTCTTCGTCCTGACGCTGTTGATCCTCTGCCTGGGCTCGGTCACCATGGTCCTGGCCCGGAAAGTCCGGTTTCTGGGCCGTCGGCCCAGGATCAAGAAGCGCATCGTGGTCAACAAGAGCATCACGCCGCTGACGTCGTGCAGACCGCCGCAACAGCAGAACCAACAGTGCGAAATAACCATCGAGAACTGTTGTAATATGAACATTTGCGAAACGGTAAGTGCAGCAGAAGCGACGTGTAGTGACGCGTGTGTGAACTCTCTTCCCGGATTCGATCGAAAGAGAAATTTTATAGACGTTAAAAACACGCTTCTGGATCGAATGTTTCGTCCTCAGTTCGCGAGGAGCACTGTTTAGGCGACTTAGTTGACGTGTGTCACGGTGTCGGTGGTTTTAGCGAACCGCGACTGTCATATTTTGTCCAAGAGGCCAAATTATTTTGTCACCTCTGTGATATAATTCGTTCTTATTGAGAGATTATAATAACGATTAATATTACCGGTTCGTTATTAAAATTGGTCAGATGATAACTATCGATGTTATCGTGTCTAACTGCGAAAATTCGGCGCACACGGTGGCTCATTTTAGCTCACCGTACAACGGGGCAGTGTGTGCCGTGGGCGGCGTACATTCAAATTTGCTCTGGGAAGTTAATTGTCTACATAAAAAAAAAAATCTTTGTTCTTTGTTTGATAGTTTTCCCAGTAATCAAACCCGCGGCGCACTTTAAAGTCCCCAAACTTAGCCGAAAATGTGTCAAAATGTGTCACGTCATTTTTTTCTACGTTAGTTACACCAGTTGAAAAAAAACAGTCCGTGCACCGTCGCGAATATCCTATAGCCGTTTTGGGATTTTTGAAAATTATTTTGTACTGTTTATTTTCCAGCCGTGTTTCGAACAAGACTTCCGGCCGCAAAAACTGGCAGGTATGTTACCGTCGATGGGCAAATCGAAAAAAGAAGACAAAGCGAACTTGTTGAGCAACACGGACGTGACGTCGAGCGAAGACGAAAAGCCGCCGTATTGATGATCGCGTGGGTTTCTTTAATTTAATTACACATGTATGATGATTTATTTTTTACGATATGTTACTTAAGGGGCGGCTGCTATTTTATTTTTTTATTATATACGTGCACGTTATATTATAATATTGTGTTTATGTATATAAAATAGTTGTTGTAGCCGGACTAAATAATTGTGATATTCTTTATTGTTCCAAGCCATTTTACCTACCTTTTGGTTCTACTTTTGTTGTAATCTATCGATTAATTTGCGGCACAAAGCATATAAATTTGGTCGTCGTACGTTTCTTAGGAAATTTGTGTGTGTGTATATGGGTACGCGATAAGCTATTATTGTATACTTTTTTTATTTTTGTTTTAACACCGAGAAACGTGCCGTCTGTATTCGCTAAGACTCGAGTACGGTTTATATAGTTCCACACACGTACCACACACGTTTGACCGGAAATAATTTTATGCGACCGCCGCCCATTTTTCCATACGTGCAGCAGCCAGCCCTACATGGAAATTCGTCGTATGAGTTCGAATTTACTATTATTTTATTTTTATTTTTTTTTTTCAATAAGCTGTTTTGAATACGAGACTGGAAATTTGTATCTTAAGTATTTTATTTTTTCGTTTTTATTGTTAAAACTAGTGAAATTAGAGTATTGTATTGTTACATGAGTATTTATTAATTTATATTTAATATGTTGTAAATAAAACATTTTATATATTGTGAAGTGTGTACTGTTATATACATAATATAGTATATTCGTATCCACTTTTGTTTATAAATGACCAGAATTTGTGTTAATTATTTTGTGCCGGCACGAGTTCCTCATTTTCGCTACATTTTTCTCATAATTTATTTATATCGTGTTATATGTACTATGTTTCGGACAGTACAAGTACTTGTCTGTCAGTTGTAACCGTTCGGTGTTCAATGCTTAAGTATCGAAAAATTATAAAATTGTCAGTTTTTCATTTGTTTTTAAAAATGTTCACTTTTAAGAAGACTATGTTGTACGTAACAACTGTGCACAGTGCATATTCTTTGAAACAGTACTTTGATATTTAAAAAAAAACTTTTGAGAAGCAATTTCTAATCATTGCAAGTAAAAATTTGAGTAATGCGTGGTGTAGACATAATGTTATGTTGTGTATTTACTATCTTTGTTCTTATAGAAAAATATCATAATTTTTTTGCATCACAAATAACTTAATTCAAATACTTACAGCTAATTACATTATTTCATGTTTGTATGAGCGTTCTACAGTTTAAGAAAAAATATCAAATGGCAGTTATGTTTGCCTTTTTCTAAGCACAAAACTTAAATCCATTTTTGGACGTCCGTGTTGGGTTTTCATCCGTAAACGATCAACTTGATCGATTACCATACAATTTTAAAATAAAGTAAAAACTGATATGTGTATTATGATCATTACTACAAAATCAATTATCCAAAAACAGAACGTTTCATTGTACTTTGAGAGGTTTTAAGTTAACTTTGAATTTCGCGCAACATGATGTCGTGCAAATTGTGTGTGCTATAACTTAAAAATAAAACATTTATAATTACACTAAATTATTTTGTTAAATGAACCTCGTTAAAACAACTCATGAAACACAGTAACTCAAATCCGGCTTGATTAGCTGCAAAAAGAGTTGGTTAACGTAAGTTCTAGGTTGAGTAATTTAAGAAGACAAGATAAGTAATAAATCCAAGATAGGTGAAATGTACTCTTTAAAAAAAAAAAAAAAACCAAATACTTTTCGGTTACCTGCATGTATTACATTGTTCTCTGTTAATTGGTATCTGTCAATGTTTTTGCACGTTTATGTAACAACTTAAGGGACCTTTGTCTAGTTCTTTAGTCTGAGCTCTGCTAGTTTTGTCAGTACAACCACCTTATTGTGTAAGAAAAAATTATTTATAAAAACATGTTTGAACTCGCAGGAAATATTTTTGTATACTACATTATACAGTTTAAAATTAAGTGAACTAAAAAAAAAAAAAATTGAAAATTACAACACAAATTTTATTGATATACAATTTTACAAATTGTAGTTAAAAAGTACACGCTTACAACGTTTTGTTGTAAATTTTTAAAATTCTATGTAGTATGGGAAGTTAGTTGAAGTAACGTGTATAGTGACTACGCTTTGGAGTAGATCTCAACTTTGAGTGGGTCACTGTTTTGGAAGTTGCAGTATAATTAAATATTTATTAATCATTGCCTTCAAATAAATTGTCACGACATCATTTAGGACTACGGTTAGATTTGAGAGATAATTATGTAAATTGAAATTAATACTTATTATGCAAAAATGCATGAAAAAAAAAATTATCTATGAATTATATTATGTTGGTTCGAAATGGTTATTGTTTGAAAGTTTTAGACGCTAACTATTCTAAAATTGTGTTAAAATAATTGCATTAAACGCAAACAATTTTTAAACGAGTTATTAGTTATTGCTAAATAGATAGAAGTTAAGTAAGTATTGAACTATAAAATTAATGTCTGTGTAATCAATAAATTCTGTTTGCATCTTTTGGAATCCTAATAAATCACACATCAGCCATTTCCAAAACGGTTATAACAAAAAAAAAAAATTCATTTTTTGTACGAACACTGTACAGTATAGTACCATAATATCATAAATTTTACAATGAAATATAAATACTCATTTTATTGTGTGTATACTTATTAAACACTTATTTTATAAGTTCCAAACAGTTTACCATAAAAAGGTACAATTTTTTGTGGGTTAATAATATGAAATGTATCGTTTTTCCAAAGTAATTACTTAAAACTGTTTGGCGCAGAACATAACCTGCATTTTGCAACAATCGTTGTCGTTATAGAATGAATATTTTTTTTTTTCTTGCTAGCTGTGATGAAGCTTTTTTCGTTTTTCGACCGCGGATTACCTCAATAATTTAAAATTTATGGAATTCAATGAAATCATAAAAATTTTACCAACTTGGAAAATTATTGTACTTACTTAAATCTGTTTGTACCGGCAAAAAAATAATAACGTAACATCACCGCATTGTAATTTAATAACAAAAAAAAAAAAAACTGTCGATTTATCATAGCTATTATTAACAAAACGGTCCGCGACAACAGAGTTTTTATTCTAGTTTTTACCACTATAATTACGTAACTAACTGAACGACGGTTTTTTTTTTTTTTGTTTTTATCTTAGAATTCCTTGCCCGAGTCGTAGAAATACAACGCGTTTTGGAATTCGGACACGTTTAAATTATTATAAATTATAATTACAAAACAACCAAATCGACGATATTCGGCCGTAAAGTACCTAATTTTAAATTTACTACGTTTGTGTCTTTTCTTCTTTTTATCGCAGGGCAATCGTTTTTATTCGACTGAATTTTGTGTTTTTCCTTTTTATAATTGATCACATTTGCAGTTTGTACAAGGCTTAGTAAACTTTTTACTACCTATGTGACACCAAGGTGCAATTTTCGTGAAACAAAAAAAAATTTTAAATTAGACATCCAAAACGTCATTGAAAAGTGCCCCCCGACCTTGTTTCTAAAATAGTTTTTTTTTTAAATTTTTTTATACATTTATTAACGTGTTATCGATTCATTTTGTATGTTTTTTTGTTTTATTATTTTATTTTTAGTGTACCCAACAAAACATATCCTAACCCGAATTATTGGTAAAATGATTTTGCACATTATTGGAACGAATATTGTACAGAAATTCTAAAAACGTCAACTTTTTTTTTAGCTCAACATAGAATATTCTACAACTTGTAAAGTATTTGACTCACTGAACCCCATACATTTTGTTTTTAGACTTCTACAAAAAATTTGTTAATAATTTTATACCTTTATCCACCTACTGACAAGACTTTTATATCTATCCGATACCTAATTAATACATTTCTTGCAGCAAAACTTGTTATCTAATATACAAAAAAATTTCATATTTATCCACGGCTGACCCTCCAACCCAAAAATCCTGCTGAACGAATTGCTCTGACTACTCTTCTGATCGATTATGAAATGGCACTATGTTCGAAGTTAGTTTTCAAAAACTTCTACTGAGGCGCGACCCTAAGAGAAATAATAGAGAAGCTATGCAACAAAATATCCCCTATTAAACATTGATTTTTGATCATGAATAAATTTTGTTTTAATTTTTTTTATTATTTCTTATACACGCACTATAGTTTACTGAATAATAATATTGTTTCAAGTATAAACATTTAAAGTTGATTGCTAATAGGTTAAAAAAGTACTTCTTGATACTTTCCTTCCCTATATTGTTAATTTAATTATACTACCTTTTTGGCTTTTTCAGAATATCATGCAATGCAATTAAATAAATATTTTCATCTATCCATTTACAAGGATATTAATGAATTAATTAATTGTTTGTATTGAAAATATACAACACATCATAATTTGGTTTTAAATAATTTATCTAACGTTTGAGTAATTTAACAGCAAATGCTTAAGATAATATGAAGTACATTAAAATTACGCTGAAAAACAAAAAGTGTCTAACACAATAGAGGGACAAGACAAGCTGACGAAAAATATTCTTGGGATCGTGTAAATATGTCGGTAATAAATTAATGTTACTCAGATGTTTATACAATTTTGTCAGAGTCTAAAATTCAAGACACAAATAAATAAACTTGATGATAGTAATAATGCTAATAGGTTAATAACAATCATTAGTTGTAACTAAACGCACAAAATACATATAAAAATGCACTTGTGTATAATTTGAAGTAAATTTGTAATATAGCAAATTTTAGTCTAAATGTTTTTAGTACAAATCAGTTGCGTACGAAAAATTGGGAAAAGGTTGAATTTTTTACAATTTTTTTAGGTTAAACATTTGTAACATAATTCAAAATATTGGAAACTATAATACATTAATCATGACTAAATACAGATTTGTATGTAAAAAAAAACTTTAAAAATTATTTTTAGAGGATATGCGCAGTAACAAGAGTAAGATGTGAACATTTATAGTTCTTAAAATTGTATTTTTGAATGCAGTGAACATGTTGACGCTAAGAAAATATGTTTGTAAAAAAGCTCAAAAAATATGAAGTTTATTAAAATAAATTATTGCATTTATTTAATATTTTTGGCTAGGGGTAACTCAGCAACCAGTCCATCAATGTAATAATATATAAATTAGGCTACAAATTTTTATAATAATACGTTGAATAGAGTGGTCCGAGTAACAACTAAAAAAATTACCAGCGTAATGGGTACCAAGTATTTTAGCGATATTAAGCAGGCCTGGTAATTCACTAACTTTTTGTTCGGTAATTCTGATATTTTACCGGAGCCTGGTCCAATAATAAAAAACATTTTCACTCTGTTTTGATCATACTAAGTTTTATAGTAGCTATTAAATAAATATTGTTTTATTGAGGCTAGGTATTTTCAAAACCGCGTATTCATATTATTATTATTATTAGCAAATCATTTAACAAGAGTTTTGTAAACTTATTACAACTCGAAAAAAATCTGTGTTGATTGTTTACAATATATTTTCAATTAGATAAGATGATATCGAGCACAGTTATTTTGCTAATATTTTTAGAGTATATCTAAATATCACAAGCATATATTCAAATTTGTAAGATTAGTGAGACAATTCTTACACAGTCTACTATCAATTTGTAATTTTTATACAACATACAGTTATTTTTTAAGTACTTATTATATACTAAGCAAAATTACAATTAACACATAAACATAAAAAAAAAAATAAATAGAACACAGAAATTATATTTATTAAACAATGAAAATATGTAACAATTATTCCCAGCATAATGAATAACTTCTGCTTTTTGTCTGTAAAATTCTTACTTCTTGGTAGAACTTTAAGGCGGGTCCAAGTTTTAAGTCCAAGTTTGCAGTAATGTCTTCTCTTTGAAGTAATAGTATACTACGACCATCAATCTCCTAAAAATAAAGATTCCAAATGGTAACATAAATTATTCCTATGAGAATGTTGATTTTAGCAATCAACTTATTTCTATAACGTATTTCTTACATTACTTATTATTTTTTCCGTTACCACTTGAGGTAATCCCTGATTTGATAAGTAATGGAAAATTTGAAATTTATCCCAATTAGATACATCAGGAATAGTATTATCATCCTGATTGGTTTTATTGCAATCATTTTTTATTGAGTTTCGTGGTGACTCAATAGAAGAGCAGTGCGATTTAATACTTGCCATGCCTCCATCAATGTTATCTGATGTTGTACTACCCATGGAATGTGTGTCAAACATTTCTAAACATAAATTAATTCCAAGTCAAGAATAGGTAATGCAGTAAAGCAAAAACTAAATGTCTGATTTACCTTCATCTTCCACTTCTGGAACTCTTTCAGTGGCCAACGTCATACAAGGAATACAAACATATACGTTAGATTTCAATTTATACAATGGTTTCTGATCATACGATTCATAACATTCGGCATGAAAACTCACACTGCATGTAATACAGCAATACAATTTGTTCTGGAAAATCAAAAAAGTTCAAAAGTTAATTACTAGTTTTTTACCATACAATATTGTCCATTACTTACCATTTGCAATTCAACAGTGCGACATTTACAGCAACATTTTTCTCTGCATGGTTTACAAAACCAGGGACACGAATCAATTTTAAATCTCCACATGGGTTCGTTTTCAACTAAACAGCCAGAGTGAGCTAAGAAATGCAATTTTATATTAATAAGATGTTTGTACATAAATTGTATTTACTTGCAATAAATGTAAGTTACCTTTGATCATACAAATTGGACAGCTAACTGACTCTTGGTTAAATGTATCTTTTGTACACATACAACAAATAGTCAATTCTGCTTGAACTATTTCAGGAGTATCACATCTCTCTGGAGAGTCATATAGTGAATGTTCAGAGGACAATGACACGGAAGTGGTTTCGTTTAATGAATAATCATCTGATTCCTCTACTAAATCAGTTTCTGTTCTATTTGAGTGATTAATGGTAGGATGCGCATTGTTTTTCATAGATGGCTCAGATTTTCTCCAGTTTTTAACTTTCACAGATTTTTCAGAATTTTTCTTCCTCTTTTTCGGTATGTGAACATCAGACGGATCAAATACTATCTTGGCTTTCTGCAAAAAGGCATTTTAAAAATAATTATAAACAACGTACATATTGGGACAAAAATTAAATAATTACAGTGTTTCTTTGAGGCCGAGATAGCGAAACTTGCTGTTCGTCAGTAAGCAATTTTTTTTTCGGCATATTTATTGAACACACAATCGCCTGAAACATAATAATGTAAGTACAAAATAATGAGATACCTTTATTAGTAGAAAAAAAGGTAAAATTATACAATAAAATGAATGCAGCGAACATAGGTAACGTGTTTATAAGTAAAAATGTATTTTTATTTATTGGTCAATTATTCATACTCCTAAAGATTAAATACAATTAATATATAATTGGGCGTACAATCAACATAGTTCCAACAACACAAATTAAAAACCTACCTAAAGGTTTTACAAACGGGCAAGCAAGCAGAGTAATTACTAACTACATTTCTTTTCTGATTGTTCTAGAATTATTATTTTTTTAATAATTATTATATCTGATGTTCTATAGAAGAGCTCGATCCAATGCAAATGAAACCATATTATATATTATAGTAAAAATCAACATTTTTTAAAATAAAAATCTATCAACTGATTTCTATGAATTTTTCAAACAAACCTATACAACGTTATAGGTACCACCATAGAACTGTAAAAGATATTATGTTGAATTTTTGTTCAAGGGACATATACTTTTGCGCTTGGATAACAGCTAAGTAATTGTTTTATTTTCATAATTTTTTAAGCTATAGTGAGTATCTAATAAAACCGAAATTAACCAGTAATAGGTGAGTACTGCTCGTTATTAAAATTTAAAAACATAAAGTACGTATTTAATAAGGGTTTATAAATGTAGGTACTTACTATTCAACCAATCACCTGTATCATGGAAGAAAATAGAAACGTTCAATTTATATTATTTTATTATTCATACCTATACAGAGCAAATAGGCCATTTTAAGAGTTAACAAATATACCAAGGCGTTTTAATGAAAATACCGACTAAAAACAACAACGACGAGAAGAAGAAAACACTTTTCCCGGAGTAACAAAACAAAGTGTATAATAATAATAATAATAATAATTAATGTAGCTACGCAAAATCGCCGACTTATTCTAACCCAGAATTTTACGTATAGGACGAATATTGTCAGAATAAAATCTAGTTATAATACGGTTTATAAATAAAATCGCTTACTTTTAAACTTACACACGAATTACGCGTCGTATTCACACTTATTATTATTTTCAAATCGTTTTTGAAAAAATTAATAAAAAAAAAAATAACGTTTCCGCCGCAAGAATTTGCTCAACAGACGGCACGACGCGAACAAATCACACTCTATACGGTACCACCACAGAATAGATTAAATACCACCACCCAGGCGGAAAAAAAAATACACTGTCAAATTGATTACCTTTTGCGAAAAACAAATTCCGTAGATTCTACTCAAAATAACGCCGAAGAGAAATGGTCGCAAAACGTTTCGTCACCGTGCGGTACCAACCGCAGTATAGATACGCCGCGGTAACGCGGTAATATTATCACCGCTTGAGCAGCAGCTGCCACAGATAAAAAGGAATTTTATTTTATAGTTAAATTTTTTAAGAATTACAGATTATAACAATGTCTGTGTATAATATATGTATACGGCTGCTGGCGTATCGTTCAATTAAACCTGTTCTCGTAGTACGTGATTTTACCGATTTGCCCTCGGATATTTCGTCGGGTAAAAATTCGAACGCGAACTGCAATTATTAACCTAACCTAACCCCCTCCTAACCGATAAACGACTATGAGTAGAAGAAAAAAATAACAATATCACGGAGAGCCTTGGCAATATCATTGATTAAGATAATCCTTGATTATCAAGGATGCAACATTGTCTCTCTCTCGCAGGCGAGACGCACAATTATTTTCCCCTCGAAAACAGAAGATAGCGTTTGCCGACGATTGAAAATATCAATTTAGCACCACAAAAAGTGACGAAAATAACTTTTTTTTTTTATTAATAGTAGGCGATTATTGCGATTATATATAGAAATGATGGTTTGAAATTATCTATGGCAATAAACTATAATTAATTTTTCTGTTTATTATTATGACGTAGCGCGCTTATCAGTTTTATTGTCAACTCGGCAATATTTTAGGCATTCTACGAACCGCAACGATTTCGAGGATATCTATTTATATTATATCCGTTGTAGAATTCCGATAGTAGAAAAAAAATAAATAATAGCGCTAATAAAATAGGCCGCTTTCAAACCGCCTTAAATGGAAAACTTTGAAAAAATAGTTAGAAAAAAATCCGAGAGACGGTCACTGTGTGGATGGCATGGCTCGATTTCGAACGAGCTCGTTGAGTCGAATGGTCAAAAAAATTTCAACGAAAATTAAAGGTCGTTGTAACACCGCGGCGGCGGGCGGCGGCCTTTAGAGTGTCGCGCAGGTTGGCAAGCCCGTTTTGTCGTCGTCCTTGCGCCGCCGCGCTGATAACGCGCGTGTTTGTTTGTGTTTTGAAAACATTATTTCGTCGCGGACGCCATTCGCCCAATCGCGCGATACGTATTGTTCGAAATCCGCAAAAGTACGCGCGCGAACCGACTACAATCGGACCGGAATAAAATGTAATTTCGATTCGTTTATTTCCCGAGCACTGGTGACGAGAACAAAAATACTATATTGTTCGTGCTCCGTCTCGGTCAGGGCTCGCGATTTCCACGAAACGCGCGCAACGCCGCAGCGACCGGTACAACGCGGCGTTTCGATATTATCGATCGTACGCGGCGGCGGCGGCGGTACGAACGACGACGCCGCACGGACAGGCCGTCTCCTCGACGTGAAAGACCGAACAAAGTTCGACCGGCCATGTTCGGCGTCCGGACCTCCGACCGTCGGGTCGTCAACAGCAGCGGCCCCGCGGACCGTCGCGTAGTAGTCAACGGCGCCGGCAACAACTCGGCCGTCGTCGTGGTGAACCACTGCGAGCAGGCGCTGGACGAGACAAACGAGATCGCCGTGGTGGACGCGTCCTCCCAGGTGGTGGCGCCGCGCCCGTACGGCGACGTCAACAACGGGTCGATGTTAAAACACGTATACAGATACGTGCAGAACAACATCACGCTGATCGACTCCCTCGGCCGGCGGGTCGAATGGTACAAGAAACGGTTGTCTGCAAAACAAGATTTGGTGAACCAGGCGATCAGGGACAAACAACAGTTGGTGAGCGGTTTTTTTTTTTTATTCTCGTTTAGGAGTTTATGGCTGGTTACAGCAGTGGCGAGGCGCGAACTATTTCAACATGAGAAGCAAATAGTCTATAAACAATAATCGATAAAACACACAAAAAAAAAAACAAATTTACTCACCAAGAAAGACAATAGTTGTTCAATACAATAATTCATACCACCCACCCCAAAATTTGGAGGAGCTCCTCCAGACCACCGTCACCTCGCCACTGAGCTAGGTACCGACTCCTTTTTGTCTTTCCCGTTCAATAACACTCGTTGTTTTTTTAATTGTATTTACTTTTTCTCAGTAATATAAAACCTACCGCATTTTATGACATGAACAAAATAAAAAAATTAATTAAATAAAATAAAATATACGCTTTTCAACGGGATCTCGTGATTTCGGGATCTTAGGGTCGTGATTGGCAAAAATAAAAAAAATTGTCCGGAAGGCCCATCGTTACAAATGGTAGATTTTTTCCGAGATCTTTTCTATATAAAATAATAAAAAATAAATAATTTCTATCCGTCTATACAAAAAAAAAAAAAAAAAAACTATGTTTGTTCATTTGTAACGTTTATTTGTATTATTGTACTGCCTGGTTTGTTGTTAATCATCATTATTAATAGTATACTGTTTTGTTGTTGCATATAATATGATCAGGAACACGACCATCAGAGAGCTAATGATTGTCAACAAATACAAATTCTGAACACAATAATAGAAGTTCAAGATAAAGAATTAAAAGAACGAGCTGAAAAAATGAAAGATTTGGAAGCAACAATAAAAGATCTTGACGCCAAAATAAAATACCAGGACGCGAAATTGACAGAAATGGAAAATTTGTCATCGAGCTCAACTAGTGTGAGGGAATCAAACGCGGTTAAACTTTCTGGGCAAGAAGTTGTGAAATTTAAGAAACCAAAGAGTCATTCGATTGTACGGAACCAATCAAAATCTGTGTCTGTCACCAATAAACGTACATGTCCCGTTCAGTCAAAACCAATTCCTTCTAAAAAAGCTAAAAGTCGAAATAAAACAAGTAATTTTATTCAATTAACAGTATTATCTTTTCAAAATGTATAGTAATAATACATACTTTGGTATATCTAACTGTAGGCAATTCAAAAAAACTGTACGAGTTGTCTTTGCTCACCGATGACAAACCATATTTTACATTATTAGGAGATTATAATCCTGAAAAAGATGACTCTGTTCCTGTTAAAAAAACTTCTAATTTAGAAGTAAGTATACTAATGCATAGTATAATTTTAACATTATTACGAATATATTATATTATATATTTTATAGATATTTTCTATTGTTGAAATTGATTCAGTTTATCATTTACCTTAATTGTTCGCAATTTTAACATTATACTAAAGATAACGTATAAACAAATCTGCAGAAATTATTAGTTTTGAAGCATTGAAATTTCTCAATATATACCTGTTGAATCCCTTTTCTTAGCGTCGTGTCTTTTTGGTTCATGATTGGTGGTAATATGTCGCATTAATCTAAGCATTGGTTTTTAGTTCAAACTTCTCCATCTCACTTTCTTTTTTTGCATTTTTTCCTCAGTTTCCCGTGTATGTATTATTGCGCTTAAAAATATATAGTACTTACATATCACTGCCAATATAATTAGTATCATTCCATTACCTGTCTGTTTGAAGAAACTGTTCATTGCTTAGTTAATGGTAAAAAAAAAAAAGCCTAAATCATTGTTAAATGAAATAGATAACTGTACCTACTCAAATCTTTCTCAAAATTAATACAATACCAATATCTATAATGTCCTGTTTTTCCCTCAAAAAATGTGTTTCAATAAAAAATATCCCTTATGCTTATTGTATTACATACACTTTGTACATACATAGATTGTGTAATATTCTGTATAAAAAAAGTCATATTATTCTTTTTGGCTCCAACATCCTTTTAAGAACTTTTCCGGCTTTTGTTCAAAAGTAGTTAGTCTTTTTTCATCCATCATTTTTATTGCTTGTGTGCGACAGGTGTACACTGTACAGTGCTATGAGTCATACCAGAACTTTGTATAATGTAGTAATTAAATATAAATATAAATAATTTATTTTTTGTAAATGATTGTGTATTAATGGTAAATAAATGTGTTATTATAACAACTTAATAGATTCCTAGTTGGAGAGTCAAGAACTTTACTAGTTGGTATTCAATGGAAGGAACAGAAGATATGACTGATGATATTTTTAAGAATAGATATGCCAAGCTTGAAGCAAACGAGCGTCAACGAAAAAGGTAGCGTGTGTTTTTTTTTTATGTAAGAACTACAATTTTACTAAATTATTTTATGTATTATCTATAGATGGGACATGCAGCGAATTAGAGAATTAAGGAAGGTTGAGTATTTAAAACAAAAACGTAATAAGAGGAATCATTCACAAGACGATGAAAAAGAAAAATTCACAAGTTTTTTCCCAAAACCATCTACTGTAAAAATGATTGAAATAACTAATAATATACCTGTTTGTATATTTGGTGAAAATATCTACGTCAAAAAAAATTCTATGCCGTAAGTATTTACTTTGCAGTATTCATTTTAAAATTTGAATAAAATTAGCTGTGTGTTCAAAATTAGAGCAATTAGTGTATATTATTATTATTATTATTATAACATACACATAAAACATAATCACGCACACATAAAACATTTAGCAATGATCTCAAAAAATATAAAAAATAATTTGAATTGGTGATTTTATTTTTTATTGTCTACAATAGTTGAAATCAAAAACTTAAAATTATAAGACTATATTTATTATTAATCTATTTAATTAATTTTGGTGGCTGAGAAACCTTTTCCTATGGAAAACTCTACAAGTAAATGAGGTCTAAAGTTTCTTAAAAGTATGTGTTTCAACATTGTCAATACTTTTTTTTCTAATTTTAATATTATTTGAGATAAGTGCTGTAACATTTAATTTTTAACACATGATGACTAATTGAATTTTTTGTTTTTAATTCTAATTTATATTTCTATTGTTGTTGGAAAAACTATAAATAATTTTAATTGGCCTTTTTTTTTTTATTGTTATTTAGAGAAAAACCTTATCATAATAAATGGTGTGATGATGCTGCGTCTTTGATGTCTCAAAAAACCAG
The DNA here is from genome assembly GCA_017140985.1 of Hormaphis cornu. Taxonomy (NCBI): domain Eukaryota; kingdom Metazoa; phylum Arthropoda; class Insecta; order Hemiptera; family Hormaphididae; genus Hormaphis; species Hormaphis cornu. The sequence goes on from CM029362.1 coordinate 20,776,089, forward strand.
TGTTAAAGGAAATCAGGCATCAGGCACCAGGCTTTGTTCTTCAGGCTGTAATCCAATGATTGACTGTTATTTGACTAGTGAATCATAGAAAGCAATCTTATGTACATAATATATTGAATGTATGTTTGTGTTGTGATATTATAAAATTTAAATAGCGCTTAAGATAATAATTATAATTGATATTTTTTTTTTGTTTTTCTAATATACATAAATTTTATAAAATTTGTTTAACATTGTATAATAATATTTTATTAAAATTGATTTTTTTTCCAACTAAGCCAATTACCTATATTATAATTTCAAAAACTAAATTTTCATTTTGTGGTTCCAACCTAATTAGTTGTAAACATTTTTGCTGCTTTCAAATAGTTTGTAGTGAAGTCCAAGTGTCAATACCATTTAGAAATAAAGGTGACATTTTTTGAAGTAAACAGTTTGAGGAAACATTCTAAATCTATTACCGAAATAACCCATCAAAATAATATTAACCCATAGTGTGATTAAGTTATTTTAACCATAACTGTAAACTATGAATACAAGCCATGTGTGAAAATTTTATACCATTTGGACAGTAAGGATTGAATTTGTTAACTTTTTTTTTTTAAAAAAAACATGCAAATGGTGATTTTTTATACTTATTTGCAGTGGAACTCTGATAAAAATTTGTAAGGCTTATAATTAGAATCAATTATACCTACGATCATAAAAATTGCATTTTTATATTTGCACTTTTTTTTTTCGCTTTCTCGTTGCAAACGTAACATGTTATGTTAATATAGTCGCGGTAGAATGCATTTTTTTCCACATCATGTGAAAATGTATTGGACATTCTTCGCTACACTCAGAATCTAAAAGAGTAGAGTCTGAATAAAAATTATTGAAAATAACGGAGGCACAGAAAGTGTTTAGATACTTTTGTTGGATCACATTTATTCAAAAACTTTACATGACCGTTATTCCTATGTGTGTATAGTAGGTACCATGTTCCAAAAAAAAAAAAATTCTTGAACGGAATTTTCTCCACTTTTTTCCCTGTTCTTGATATTTTTATTTTTAGCAACACTTTTGGTAAAAATAGCTGATACGCCCATTTGCATAATAATTTAAAAAGAAAAAAAAACAGATAACTAAAAGATAAATAAATACAGACGTAATGCAGCTATGTATAAGCTCAACGAGTTAAATAATAAATATATAGACACGACCGTCGGCATCACCGTTCACCGTACACTATACAATAATATGAATGATATTGATATACTCCCTTATTTTGTGCATTGTACAAACGAAGCCATAGGCGGAGATTGGGGAGGTGCATAGCCCCGAAAAAATATGAAAAGTCATTCAAAATATTAAATCTTCAAAATATTAACCCTTCAGTCTGAGTGTACACTACATGTACCACCAACCATAAAAATACTTTGAAAACCGCGCTGCTACATCATAACAATATTGTCAATATATATAGGTACACGTCTATACGGAACATTTGTTTTGACACAAAAAAATGTGAGAGCTACGGATAAAAAAACGATATGAATAACATTTTCGAAATTCCGTATACTTAATATCATTCTAAATTTGTTTTTTTTTTCATTTTTAAAATTATCCGGACCGAAAGGGTAGCCCGAAAAAATTCAATAAAATCTCCGCCCATCTTCGTACAACGTTACACTGCGTAACAACGAACGAAACGATAATAATCTGTCGTTATAAAAAAAATATCGTACATGATAATAATAATTATACCGACACGGTTGGACCGACGTAACACCGGCGCGTGGTATACGTAAAAAAATAATAATTTATTAAGATAATTATAACGAGCGGCGAAGGTATATATAGCTGTCGTTCAGAAGCACTTGCGGTGCACGATGGACGGCCCGCTCTCGTCGTACTCGGTCTTGGATATCCACATCTGCTGGAACGTGGACAGCGACGCCAGTATGGACCCGCCGATCCACACGGAGTACTTGCGCTCCGGCGGCGCGATCGTCTTGATCTTCATGGTGGACGGCGCCAGCGACGTGATCTCCTTCTGCATGCGGTCCGCGATCCCCGGGTACATAGTGGTGCCGCCCGAGAGCACCGTGTTGGCGTACAGGTCCTTCCGGATGTCCACGTCGCACTTCATGATCGAGTTGTACGTCGTCTCGTGGATGCCCGCCGACTCCATGCCCAGGAACGACGGCTGGAACAGCGACTCCGGACACCGGAACCGTTCGTTGCCGATGGTGATCACCTGTCGATACGGTCGGGATTCGATTATGAACAACGTCATTACGGTACCTATTTAACGAGCTTTTCGAGAAATTCGCGTTTGAAATAAAAATCGCGGCGAGTTTTTATCACGGAAAATCCGTTCGGTTATAATAATCAGAGTACGCGTGGAACGGGTCCTAATCTAGAACTATGAAAACGTTTAAGAACCGGGAGATTTGACGCTGTCGATTTTGTCCACAGACTTTTGTCTGCCCCGAGATTTCACGCAGAATTAATATTCAAAGTTTCGACATTTAGTTTTAGGAACACAAAACTGTTACACGACTCGGGCAAAGTTCTACGAGTCATGTTGACAAAAATTTGCGGTGCGTTTCGGATATTTTATTTACGCAATACACAAAAAAATATCTGACTTCGGCGCCCCTGGGCCACGTCTTGCTTAATCCTATATACGTCTCACATCTCTCGTACAAAACCTCCGTCCCTTCGTACAAAGGATACATTAGAGCTCTCCGCCTCTTTCGTTATACGTCACCCGCTCTATTACTCACTCTTCTCGTACTTATATCGTGAGCCGCCTGGTCTCTACGTCCAAAATTACACTCCGTATAATACGCGCGCTTTTTCTATGTTATACTCGTCTAAGATTCCTTCGATTCGCAAAAATCATATAAAAAAAAAAAATCGAAAACGGTAACAATCCTCGGGGACACACCGCGCCGCGCACGGTGAGAATCCCTGTAAAAATACACGCGTAGGTACTGCAGTTCCGGGTGTAATTACGCACAATAATACTCGATGTACCTGTCCGTCGGGCAGTTCGTAGGACTTTTCCAGCGCGCTGGAAGACGCGGCCGTTTGCATTTCCTGTTCAAAGTCGAGCGCCACGTAGCACAGCTTCTCCTTGACGTCGCGCACGATCTCCCGCTCGGCGGTGGTGGTGAAGCTGTAACCCCTCTCGGTCAGGATCTTCATCAGGTAATCGGTGAGGTCGCGGCCGGCCAGGTCCAGCCGGAGTATGGCGTGCGGCAGGGCGTAACCCTCGTAGATGGGTACGGTGTGCGACACGCCGTCGCCGGAGTCCAGCACTATTCCGGTGGTCCGGCCGGACGCGTACAGCGAGAGCACGGCTTGGATGGCCACGTACATCGCGGGCGTGTTGAACGTCTCGAACATGATCTGCAGTGTACGTAAGAAACGGACGGTGTAAACTGTGCGTCTGGGAAATTTAACGGTGACGCGGGCGAGTTGTTGATGAAAAAGTCGGTATAATATGGTGTTAATTCAATAATTAACTGGTCTTCAGTTTGACAAAAACAAAAAAAAAACGACTTCATAATAGTTAAGACGGATAGAATGTAAAATAAACTTGACTCGGTTAGAAGAAGGTTAATTTTTTTGTTTAAACCCCTAACTACTACTGAGGGTTCAAACAAAACGGACATTTAGAGTTGAAGTTTTCAACATTACTGTGTACCTACTACAAGGTTAGTTAATTTATTTTTAAACCGAACAGCCCGACAGTGCAGTTCTCATTTCACCCGTACGCGATCTCGTTAATTTGCGTTTTCTGAAAAACGAGTCGAAAAATATCGGATGTAGGTTTTTACGAATAAAAACTCTCTACTCGCCTGCGTCATTTTCTCGCGGTTGGCCTTCGGGTTCAGCGGCGCTTCGGTCAACAACACGGGGTGCTCTTCGGGGGCGACGCGGAGCTCGTTGTAAAACGTGTGGTGCCACACTTTTTCCATGTCGTCCCAATTGGTGACGATTCCGTGCTCGATCGGGTACTTGACGGTCAAAACGCCCCTTTTGGACTGCGCCTCGTCACCCACGTAGCTGTCCTTCTGACCCATGCCCACCATGATGCCCTGCGGACGCGAAGAAAACGTTTAGCGGAGAAACGATACAAGAACAAAACGTGAAATGTGCATAACAGTGATAAAGTGTAAAAGTGCGTTTTTATCTTCGGGAAAAATATTTGGCTCTCGTGTACAACAAAGACTGTATTATAAAATCATCGGCCGAGTACGTCCTCATACGTACGCCTAAGAATCGACAAATTCACAGTAATATAATACGGCTTTTAAGGAGTTTTACAAACAGTAACAATAGTCGTAAGTCCATTTTTTAAGGGGTTTCTGATATTATTAATATTAATATTATATTATATTATAGCTGGTACCTATATGCAATAAGGGACAAGCAAACATATTGTATGATGAATTGATATTATCATACGATGTGCGTATCGTCGGCGTACATGTAGGTACCGTCCTTTCCCCTAATTAATTGGTTACACCCGTATGGTTAAAAAATCGAGAAATTTTATGAAAAACTACACGATCCGGCCCCGCAGCGTACTTAGTTCGATTTAGGAGTAAATTGTGTTCGATCAGATTCGAGGGGGTTTATGGGAGGAATAGTCTTCATATTTAAAAAAAAATATTTTCGCCCACCATTTTTAATTTCGTACCCTTATTTAATGGTACGTCAGTACAACATTTATTTCATATTAGCCCCACACGGCCGGCGCTGCATCGGGGCCCGCAATTTCCTAAATATTTCACAAGATTCGCCATAATTGGATCAAGACGTTTTCGCGCGTGTGTTTCATTCGAACATCCGTTGTTCACTAATGATTTAGCGATTTCAGAAATTTTATCAACGCAATTTTTATACTTTTTTTGTATAACGGCACTTTACCTAAACGTCTTGCTTACGAAACGTTAACAAATCGCGTAATACGGTGCCCGTCGCTTTTTAACCTTTGCATTATAGGAACGATTGAAAATGTATATTACCGCCTGTTTGTTTAGCAATCTCCTATTTCTTTATTTTTTGTCACAAATGACAGACCCCGCCGATTGCCGCAATTACGTACCTGGTATCGCGGGCGTCCGACGATCGACGGGAAAACGGCTCTGGGCGCGTCGTCGCCGGCAAATCCGGCCTTGCACATGCCGGAACCGTTGTCCACGACCAGGGCCGATACGTCTTCGTCGCACATTGTTTCGGCGTAGTGTGGTACCTATGTATGTATAAAATCACACCGCGAACGGGCAAAAAGACTGTACCGAGAAATAAAAATTAAACGAAAAATATTCGGTCGTAACGATAATGTATCGAATTTTAACGAAATACGCGACGCGTAGTGTACTTGCAACAATGATATTGTGTTGTTATGTCAAACGACGATAATACGCGCGTTCGCGGCGATCGCGGAATATTCGAAGCGAGTGTACGCGATCGCGCCAATTTATACCGCGCGCGGCTCTCGAAATCTGACAAAGTCTGCGGTTGAGGTCGTCGTCGCGATCCGCCCGATTTGTGACCATTTACGCGACGCGGTCGATCGCGCGGCGGTCGTAGTACAAAATAATAATTCCTTTTCGAGACCGTTTACCGCGGGACTGGCGGACTTACCATATAGGACCATAATGTTCTCAACTCGCCGCGGCGAATCGGATTTTTATTATTTTCGTGAAAGAAATTTTGTTTTTTCCGCTAAACACTACCCGGGGTATGTATAGGTGGTACTGCAAGACCGAAACGGTTCTCACAGTTTTAAATATTTGACGTCCTATTCATACATTACCGGTCGCAGCAGCGTGATTATGGAAAATTGGATCTGGGGGGCAAAAGGAGGAAGGATACGATTTTTTTTTTTTCAAATAAAAAAAAGAGACATTTCGTTCTCCGTGTTATCGTTGTAACGAGAAGATTTTCACTCTCGAGTTTTAAAAAACGAGTGACGAGACGCAAAGTGGAGTGTAATAATACTGTCACAGCTTCGGGCGGGTCGCTGTTTTGGACAACAATTCGGCATAGAGTTAGGTTACAACGCCTTTGAAAAACCTCAGTAACACGGTAAAAACTATAAATACGTTTTTAAATTTACCATAATCATCATTATATTCATCGCCGATTTTTTTCTTTAACTACTTTAATTGTAAATACGTATGTTGGTAGCAATTCTAAGTATACTACTATCATAAGTAATATTATAAATAGTACCACACGGCACAAATACCTACAGTATTTTACTCAAAACAAATTCATGAAAACATTTCAAGAACAAACGTCGATAGTTAAAGGTCTCTTTGCGACCCCGAATTTTTTTTGATTTTTCATATAGTGCGTAAATCAGACAAGTCCCACTATACAAAACTGTGATAATTTTAAATTTATATTTTACCTACTGTGCATATACTGTGTACCTATTGTACTATAGGTAAATAGGTACATAAATGTTTTGATTTCCGTTAAACAATTATTTTGGAATCGAAATGTGTATATTATACTACCATATAAAATAGCAAAAATAAAAGTGTATATATGTATACGTACCTGTAAGAGCTCGGAAGTAAGGCTCTATATCCTATTAAGATTTATACTTGGAAAGAGCGGGTTTAAAGGCACCAGTTTTTATGATTTCGTTCGCTTTTTAAGAAAAAAACCAGGTACGTATATTATCTAAAGGAACATAATGGAATTTTTATGTTTCCCTATTTGAATAAGAAAATTATTTTTAGTTATAGGTTTATACATTTTTCAATTTCAATCAAGAATTGTATTTGGTCGTCATTTGCTATTACTGTCATATGCAGGATCAGTGGCACAGATTAAGATTTACTTGTCACTACGATAAAATTTCTTAAGTAAATTATTACTGTGATTCATTACAAAAAAAAAAAAAATTACTATTCCTTTCATTTTAGTTGTTAAATATTTTTAGTCATAATTTTTTTTTTTCCAATTCTTTAATATAATATATTAAAGATATATTATATTAAAGGTATATATTATATACGTACACTTTTATTTTCAACTCAATTATGTATTAAGTATTGGTAAATTAGTGACGCATGTTAAATAATAATACTAATAATGACTAACGGTGATCCATATTCCATACTAACATAACAAAATCAGTAAATTACTTTCATAAATTTGTTTAAGCTTATCTTAATAATTCCTGCGTTAAGGACCCCACCACATATATTTGGAACATCATAGATTATTTAGAGTAGGCGTTTATTGAGTATAGAATTAAAATCACAAAACAAAGTCCAGTTTTCTTTTCTTGGAAACTTAAAATGTTCTTTTGTTATTGGAACGAGGAAAGTGTCGAGTTCCATTTTTTAAGGGCGTGAAACTAGCTCTTTTTCAACAGGACGAACCAAATCCTTTTTAAAAGGAACTTTCCAAGCACTGATATAAGTACACACCTAATTCGGTCTCGTTACGTCGTCCCCCCGACGTATTTTGAATTTATTAAAGAGGAAATAACCAGAGCAATAAACAATATTGCGCCGTCGTTAAACACTTAAACGTGATATTATTACGGTTTCCCTTTCTGCGACGGAACAGTACAGTGTAATATTACACGTACGTTGTGCCGCAAGTCGCGAGTCTCGATACAAATATGGAAGTGTATCGGTAAGCCCTTAAATGGACCTGTCGCTCACCGTACTCCGCTCGAAACCTGTTCGGTTCGTGGAGACGTGTGTTACTATATCCTTAATAGTATATATAGGTAATAATGTAATGTACTTATTATAACATAACGCGAGTGTTCGCATTACCTATGCGAACTATAGGAATTTAAAAAACGACACAAGTGATAAAATTGATATTTTTTATTAATACTGCAGAAACCTCACAAGTCATTGACTTGTGTAGTTTTCACACAGACTACGTAACTGCTCTTAAAATAATTCTCAAATTTGACAAAAAGTAATTTTTTAAAACATGGTGACTTGTGTCGTTTTTGAAATCTCCTCGTCAATTTATGGCCGCGTGTAATAATTACGCATTATTACGGATTTTGAATTTGACGGACAAACGCGGTCTACAAACCTAGTCTCGGGTAGGACTCGATCTAAAAAAAAAAAATTAAAAAAATAGTAAACAAGCGTAAGTATACAGAGCAAAACCTTTAGAGAGGGGTGAAGCAAAAAAAAAAAAATTTGTATTTTGAAAAACTATTTGTATGGCCTGCAGGTAATTGAACACAAACTATATAAATGAATTTTGCGACCAAATTTATATTATGCACGCTAAACAGCGATAGTGTTTTTTCAATCGTGTATTTATAAGTACATGTAGCGGTAACAACATATTATTTCGGTTTGAAAATTTTGAAGGTACATAATATATGCAAAATAATGGTTTTAAACAGTTTTGTAAACTTATCGTTGAGAACATTTAGGTAGGTATATTAATACTCATTCATGAACCATTCAAGAATATTATCAAGTTTACTGCACCACCTAGAAATATTTATACTTATCCGTTAACACGGGTACATAATACTATAGCATGTACGTCGTATAAATTAATTTTATACTAGAAAAATGATTTATTGAAAACAATTTTCTAGTA
>CM029362.1:20799698-20892351 GCA_017140985.1 Hormaphis cornu
AATAAAGTACTATTAATGTTGTTTCAAAATACAAACATTTCAAAAAATTAATTTTTATTTTAATAAAATTGATACATTAAAAATACTCAACAGTTTTTAATCACCAATCGCCAAAATATACTCTTACACAACGAGCGCAATAACCTATTCACAATATTATTATTGAATTTAAAAATCATATTTGTTCATATTAATGAAAAGTTGTTAGTAAAAAGACAACAGCAATTAGACAGAGATAATAGATTTTAAGTTTGTTCTAGGTATACATATATATACATATGTATATATATTTTTTTTTTTTTGAAGCATTCACTATTTAAAAAAAAACAATAGTACTATTTATCAAGTATCGAGTGACAACATTTGACTTAAAATAATTACTGTACAACTTTGTTACGGCTAAATGCGGATAACAAACATACTTGAAAGTAATTTAACAAAATTTTAAGCAATACATGTGTATAAGAAACATATTAGTAAAATGAAAAAAAAAAAAATACCTAACATTAATGACAAATTAAATGATACATTTTGAGTCACTTGTGTTGAATTGATGTTCTCTAAACGTTATATATAGTCAAAAACTTTAAAAAATAAAAACACTAATAAATTGTCGAAATAGAATATTTATAAATTATTTATATACATATTTTTGTTTTTTCAATAAAAAGACAATAATAATAATAACAACAACAACAACAACTTTCTAGACAAAATATAATATATTTTTTCGTGCATTCAAAGCGCATTGTTTTTACGCACTTAACATAAAAAATAAAATAACTTTGAAACAAAACATATAATATTACATTCATGTCAGATGTGGAATGCCACTATTTTACATTACTGAAACGGCGGTACACAATACCTCGGGGGCGAGGGACGACTTTAAGACTGGAACGAGATGTGTTAAGAGGTGCTGAATAAGAGTTAAAAAAAAAAAAATCTTAAATAAATTAAAAAGTTATTACGAGTAGTAAAAGTAAGTACCTAATAACTGTCAAATGATTTTGTTTTTACAAGATTATAGAATATAATTTAAGTAACAATAACAATGTTAGTGAAGCGAAAATAAATATTAAGGGGAATTAAACGTTTAACGAAGGACAGAGTTATTTAATCACGCACTTGTTATTCAAAATAATGTATTTACTACTTACAAAATAATAATATTCAATACGGGCTATTATTGTAATATTTAATTAATATTTACTACACAATTTTATTGCTATGAGCTAATTGAATTATTGATAATATATGAATAAACGATAAGATGTTTATGCAATGTACCATTATAACGGGGAAACTTTAAGTTTGCATAACAAACGGTAACAATTACTCTTCAACAACTATTATTAACCGTTGATTAAAATAAAGAAATAATGGATTGAACTTTTTTAATCTCTGACGCACACCGTGCAGACACACTGGACACATTGCATAGTATAATACAAAAATCTATTGTCATTTAAGTGTTTCATAACGTATTGTTTATTGATTCGCATCAGTCGCCCGTTCACCCAAACAGTTTATCGAAACACGTATGGCAGTACGGTTTGTCATTTTGTTCTTTGAAAGTCCCCTTGTTGAGCTGTTTCAGGCAAAAGGCGCACACGAAATGCTCTGGATGGAACTTCTTGAACATGGCTGTTATGCATCGACCGGCGATCGGCTTGTGGCATCCGGCACACAGCGACCCACGCTTTGCGTGGTAATGCGTTTCACAGTATGGTTGGCCCTCGTGGTCAAAGAACTGGCCACTAACGAACGGCATACGGCAGTCCTGTAAACATATAGCAGACGAAGAACGGTCAGACGGAACGGTCATTGCGGCTAATTAGGTAAGTCGGGTTGGGTTTCAACATTAAAAAAACTTTATAAACTTAAAACTGACACAATAGAACAAGCAAAAAACGTTGCGATCGAAAACGTTTTAACTCAACAGTTATAATGTTCAAACAAATTTTGAAATGTATATGAATCAAAAATGGATTTAATCAAAAACAAATGCGATAAATTCTAATTTTTTTAAAGATCAAAATATGAACAAAAAAAAAAAAAAATATACATAATCTATTAAATCAAATTGAACTGTTTACGGTTACACGGAACTCGAAGTGAACAAGAACTGAAAAATTATACTATTTTTTTACTCAAATTGTAAATATTACAGTACGTAAGTAATAAAAATTAAAATCCACTCTCCGATGATGAAATATTTTATTTTTATCTGCTTCGCATATTTAAGCTAAAAGAAGCTTTGTTGTGAAATTGTTCGAAACAGTATTTAGATTGCTCACACAGTTTTTAGCTGCAGAGTTGTCGAACAAATTAAAAAAAAAAAATTGTTTTCTGATCAAGGACTGGGTCACTACTGTTATGGACGAAACACATAATAATAATATGTGACTCGCGAGTCGTGTCAAAATAAAAATTTAACTATTTTTAAAAAAGAAAACACTAATATATTATATCGTCGGTTCAAAGATTGTGTTCGATTACGCGGACTACAGTTGTGTATTATAATCATTGGGTACAGTTTTAGCACAACGATAAACCACAAATGACGAGACGCCAAAACTCAATATTTCCATATTTTTTTCTCTTTATTCTCGTCTCGGGAGGATTTTTTTTTTTTACACTTCGCGGTAGAATCGAGAGTAAAAATAAATAAAACACATTTGCGATATTCTCCGAGCAGAGGACACACGTGCCCAACTGCAATCGGCCCAGGCGCGTGTCCAGAGATTTCTTTCGAGGAGGGTTGATATAAATTTTTTTGATTTTTAAAATTGCAAAACGTAATGAAAAATTACAATAAACGCCATATAAGAAAAACATAAGATTAAAAATACTTAACGTAAAAAATACGTTTTTTTTTTTTCCAATTTACTGGGCAAGTGTAGTTTACCTAACCGGTAGTGTTGATTGAAAATGATAAATTTTTCTGAAATTTCGGGTTTCACAAAGCCCCTTCAGCTCCCCCACATACACGCCCCTGCCAAGGCCGTGGTACGCAGTAGAGAACACAACCGTTGAGCACATATTTTTTGTAATAAACACATCAAGATGAAAAAACAAACAATAATGTTTTTTTGTTTATTTAGCACGCAACAACAATATCAACAGTAGGCATATATGAGCTATATTTCGATCGTACAACGGTATAATATTACATATATATAATGTTTTGTATATAATTTAACAAATGACACAATGTTATAATTATTTTTTTTTTGTCTACATCGCGGTGTCGCGTGCTGTGTAGAAAGGCGATCGCGATTTTCAATTATTCTCTTCGTCGGCGCCGACACATTTCGCGCACACCGGTTTCCCTTCGATGGCGTAAAACGACGTGCCGGAGACCGGCAACTTGCAGTCCTATAAAATGCACACAGAGTTTCGCAGCCGACCGTCGTAATATTATACAATGTAGACGGCCCCAATTAGACAGAATTTGCGAGAAGCGGTACAAAAAAGACAAACAAAACAAAACGATTGCCGATCCGTATACAAGCAACCGTACACATTATGGACGTAAAACGGCGATAATAGTTAGTAGCTATTGTGCGAAAACTGGCCGTATGAAGTCGCTCGAAAAAGGAGCTTGAGGAACGCAACGGTTCGTTTTCGAGAACGGAAAAACTTCGACGCTTCGAACCTCTATAAAGCTGGAAAAGAAAAGAATACCTCCCTCGATGTTTTTTCGTGGTCTTCCGCTAAGCTGCAGCGCGTCGCTAAAATCCACGATAAAAAAAAAAAAAACCCGCGGGGCGATTACGATGTACGTATATTGTTTTGGATTCTGAGCGTCAGCAAGAAAGCTGTCGGTTTTACAAAGATGTTTGTGTTTTTTGTGTCTGTGACACGCATAGCGCCTTATTGGATCTCAATGGTCAGAGTACATCCTCTGAAACCCCATCCTTTGTTTCCTTGGTGCACCGTACTCAACGTTTCGTCGGATTCCAAAAATGTTACAGTCTTAGCAGAAACATTAATTAACGTGTTTTTGACACCGAGACGTAGTTTCTTGGCCACAACTTCCAAAATAATGATCGAAACAAGCTGAAAGACTTCAACACACTATTGAAATAGGTCTGATAAAAGTTCCAAGTTGATTTCGTACATTTCAGAGCTTATTAGCACTTTGAAATTCTCGAACAATTTACCAGGACCTACTGTACTGACGACTGAGCTCACTCAGAATCGTTTTTTACGAAAGATTTATCATCGCTTTCAGACGATATCGAATAGTACGTTTGAACCACGACTTCCGAACCAGCTGTGACCCGCACCCAATTACGCCCACTACACGACGACCTTGAGCGATCCCGGCTTTTTTCGTTTAGTTGATTTTTTTAACGATTCCGCCTACGCCGCCGCACGTTCGCGAATCGTATTAATAGCCGCGATGGATTTTGGAACTTGTGTAAATGTTGTACTGCAGCACTGGTACAACGCCAGGCGCGCGTTTCTGAGCTAAAATACGCCGACGTCTGTTTATTCGCGTGTGTTAGTACACCACCCAATACGACCTACTAAAAAAAAAAAAAACTCGACGCTAAAAATAACGGTCAAAACACTGCGTAAATACGAAAAAAAAAAAAAAAAAACACGTCGTAAATTATAATTTATTTATTTATATACACAGCTGTGAAAACAAAGCGTCACACGATCGTACACATGATTAATACAGATTGATGTTGAAAAATTGTAAAAAATAAATAACGGAACTTACCCTGCACACGAAACAGCCGGAGTGCCATTGAGCGGACAGCGCGGACACGTAGTTCTCCATTATGGGCCGGGTGCACCCGCCGCACTTGGGTGCGAACATGTCGAAGTAATCGTCCCGGCAGTACGGCCGGCCTTCCCGCTCGTGGAACCCCTCCTCGCCAAACTGTTTGCCGCACTGGGCGCAGAAAAAGTGTTCGGTGTGCCAAGTCTTCTCCAGGGCCGTCACGCATTTCTGTACGTCACAAAAACACAACATATTTTATACGATCGGCTGCCGTCCGAAAATATTCCAAGGGTGCTAATCGGCAAACACAATTCAACCGATCGTTTCGAAATTTACGAGGTGCACAGCCATCTCTTGACGGCGGGACAGCGGACTGCGTCAACGCGGTTTTTTTTAGCAAGTACCGAACGGGACGTTTCACCCCGATCAACACTATGCTTCCCGCGGAATCTTCCCGACCGAATCGAATCGCGCGGCGGTCCACTGCTGTATTACGGCGGTGTAAAAGAAAATTTCGCGGACAAACAGCTATTTCTGATTTCCGTGTTTCGATCGGACTCTTTTCCCCCCGTCAAACATCATAGCAGTAGTCCGTTTCACGCACGAAACGGCCGAACGGACGAAAATTTCGCAGCAAGAGCCGACGGAACACGCGATTGTGTTCGTTTTTAGTGCACAAAAGTCTGACGTGTCAAACTCGTACACAGATCTCCTCGAAGCTGCAATGGCTAAGGGGTGAACTGCGCGTCAAAAACGTTTTTCACCCACTTTTTTTTTACATTTTTAACGATTTTCCTCGTCATCCTCGACTTCCACGAGTACGGAATCCGCCACTGCAGCCCCCTACACCCCTCCGAAAATGTGCGCGTGATTTTCCCCCGCCCATAAGGTCCAGGACCGGGTCCCCGGGGGTCGCCTTACGTCCAGTATGGGTCCGTTGCAGTACGCGCATCTGGGCGAGAACAAGTTGTGGTAGTCCGGTTCGCAGTACGGCCGTCCGTCGCGCTCGAAGAAGTTGCGCGTGCCCAGCTCCTGCGAACAGTGCGTGCACAGGAAGTGCTCCGGGTGCCAAGTCTTGCCCAGGGCCGTGATCACCTGGCCGACGATCGCCTTGTCGCACGCCGTGCAGCAGCCCTTCTGGGTCGTGTTCACGCCCTGTCTGTTCATCTCGGCGGTCAGACTCCCGAGCATGCAGTCCAATGGCGCGGCCGCGTCCACCGACTCGGTCGCGTAACTCGCTGGCGCCGGACCGGACTGCACCTGACGCGACGATCAGAAAATAATATAATATATAAAAACTATGCGTTGTTAATCATTGTTGTATTTATGACATTTGTGCAATATAGTGTACTATATATAAACCAACGGGTCGAGTGCAGCAGCAGCAGCAGCGGCGGTAAAATGGTCTGAAACGCGACCGGCAGGGGAAATAGGTTCGTGTAATTTATTTAACGTATCACGATGTCATTATTTACAGTACGGTACGTGGCGGTGACTGACTGACAGAGTATTGTATGGGTTGTGAAGCGTCCGCGGACGCGGCGTCGGTATATAAAACCGCGATTGTTTTGCCGGCCGCGGTTGCCAAAAACGCTCCGCCCGGCCCGCGCGTGAGAAGGGACGACGGAACGGGAAAAAAGTCTCGTTAAAAAGTTATTTCGGGAAACTGCCGATAATGGGTAAAACGGCGAAAAAAAAAGCAGACGATGCTCTTCTGCCGGTCCGGTTCTGCACAAGGCACTACAGTTCCCTTTCTACCGATGGAAAAACTAAAATAATAACAAAAATTATAACTGCCGCTCAAAGTCGACAGCAGCTGTGTGATCCACGCGGCGCGGATCGGGTCCCGCCCAACCGGCCACGCCGCGTCGTAGTTCATACGCTTCACTTGACGTTTTCCGAATCGAAGGGCGCACACTCGAGTTCGTTAAATTATGTTCTTGGATACCGAGGAGCGTCAGCGAACAATGTACACTGTTTTTACAATGATGTTTTTTTTTTGTGATCACTTTTTCTAGTAGAAGGAATGCTCTGATTTTAACGAATGATACCTCAAAAGATTGATCCGAGATGGTGCTGTACTTGTAACGTTTAGAAATTTTGTTCATTTTTCGAGTCAAAAACGAGAACGTCAAAGTGTTCGAAACTGCTCCGTTCGAAACTTTTTTTTACGTCGAAGGGTTAAATGAGCTCGTTTCTTCGATTTTGATCGTTTTTAATAGAATTACGGAACTTTGAAATGTTTTAATTCGTTGGTTCGCGCAGTTATTATCCCATAAAACCTCTCTAGTTTTTACGTTTAAGTCTCGAAACTTTTATACAATTTGAACAAGTTCGTTTTACATACCTACGTGATTGAAAAATTTAGAAAATTGGTTCACACAGTTTTAGTTTATAGCCACGTTGTTATTTTGTTGTTAAACTCGTCATTCCGGGTGTATATTGCTTATAGGGACGAATAATTACGAAGACCGTGTTTTTTTACACGTTGATTTAGATTTATTCGATCATAACATCCAAAATAAAGATCGGACCGAGCAGAAACTTAACATAATATTAAAATAGGAAGGATACAGATTTTATAAAAGTTTCAAGTGATTTCGAAAATTTGTATCGTTAAATTTGTGTTTTTACGTACGTGGTTCAAGACAACTGAGCTCGCTCGAAATCGTATTTTCAAAGGCAATGATTTATCGTTGCTCTCAGATACAAAATAATGCGTTTAAACCACAACTCCTAAACCAGTGACCCGCCCAAAACGTAGTCACTACCCCGTCACAAACCATCCACGCGACCTAGAGCGATCTCGGCTTTTTTTTTTTTTGGTTTTTTTATCGATTTGTATCGTTTAGTATGAAACGTAGACGCCCCTCGCGATTGATTTAATACGTTTATTGAACACTCCTAAAACTTAACGTACTATAATTAATAATAAAGTGGCAGCAGTTGGTTCGCTATTTGTTTGTTTGCCTCGTGTGCCGCCGTTCTATGTCATTTAATTTACGTAATTTTCAAAATGAATTGAGTACGACGCGTAAAACCTAACGAAATCATAGGCATCGCTAAATATTTTTTGATGGAGGGAAGGTGAACTTTATTTTAATATGAAAGATAATTTCGGACTCGGACGTAAAGTTTTCACGAATTCGGGAGGGCTCGGCTCTCTCAAACCTACGCCGCCTATGAACAAAATTGTATAAAAAAGCAAATTTTAGTGCAGTATTTTTGTTCTTTGTAAAAAAAAAAAAAAAACACCAAAACTAACGGCTAAATTTACTATGCGATTTCAATACGAATTTACGTAAACAATAATACGTATTATTGTACAAACGAGAGAAATTAAACTGAAACGTACTGATATACAATGAAATCGGGAAAACATCATAAGGTCATCATAACCTAAATGCAATTAATGTAAATTTAGGTCATGTTAGGTGTATTCAACAAATTGTTATTTGGAACGATGAAAAGTTACAAAAAAAAAGAAAGAAAGAAAAAAAATGTCTTGTCTGCTATTATTTTATATCGATATTGTGTTGAGTTTCGACAAAGGATTTTTTTTCATCAAAATTGATTTTTATTATTAAAGATACAATTTACGATGGATTATGTTAAAAAATTATTTTTTTTTTAATACTTGAATCTCTTGAAGTAAACATATCGTAATCAACAATTTAATAAACGCATTGGTAATTATTAAAAATAAAAATAAAACAATGAAATAAAATTAATCATTTTTTCCCAATTACAGGCGTTTCTTCAAGTTTCAACATTATAAACCACTAAAAGTCACAAATCATTCAAAACATAACCACAACAATTTCGACATCAAATTTAACTGAATTATCTTTCACTTTTCTTACGTAGCTTTGGCTAGCAACGAATATTCATTAATCATTACCTACTAGATCTATTCACTATCCTTGCACGACCTCAGTTGTTTCTTTATATGGAATTGTTTTTCCGCGTCAAATATTTTAATTTAAAATACACAATAGTTTGTTATTTGTATAAATAACAATACAGTAATGACTAAAAAATATTTTTCAGTAGGCAACTAGCCTTCACAGATTAGAGACCGTGAGTATTTTCAAATATACATACAAATACATTTTTGATTGCAAACAATAAAATTGTTGCTTAGGAAATATTGTTTACTGATCAAAAACTTTTATACGCAGGTATTCCAATAATCTTATGTGAGGTAAGTTACATACTAATATAACAATACTGTTGAGATGTAGTATAGAAAGTTTGCTACGGTTAATTATACGGTCTTATACCTTGTATTGTTGTTTACCTTAGTTATCAATTAAGTAATCAACAATGTAGTTGTTTCCATTAATGGGCGAGATTAAACATTTAACATGTAATATTATAATAAATACGGTTAATTAATAAACTATTATAACAATAATTACCAATAATAGATACCTCTACCCACCAGAACACTAGGCAATATTGTTGTTGCACTCAAAGAAAATGATAAAAATATTATTGAAATTGAATAACTACTATTCATTTAGTTTACGCTGCTGACACATTTATACATTTTAGAGTTAGAGAATTTTGGAAGCGTCAATTTTCTTTCTCTGTCAAATAAAATGAGCAAAAACAAGGAATTTAGAAGTTGTCAACGTACCGATTGATCTATTTATGCAACAAGAATTATCACAAAAACTAATTTGAAAACTGATTCATCAGTTTTACTCGAGAACAACTTTCCATCATTTTCATTTATTTGTCTTTGAATTTTCAAAAATTAAAAATGTATACATATATTTTTTGGTTTGACTTTAAAAATATTAAGGCAATAATACCTTAAGTGTGGGTACATAATTTACGTGGAGAAAATTAGGAATTGTTTAAATTCCTATATAATTTGTGTATGATTGATAGAGAAATAAAGTCAAAGCTTCCAATATTCCCCTAAAGTAAAACTAGTTTTCCTAAATAAGGTGAACCCACGTTAGAAAGTATATGGAAGCAAATTAGAGATTATTGAGTCATCGTGGGGGTGATAATGTCCTATTTTAATAGTTCATTAGTTAATCGAAAGGCAATTTTTAATCCAAACTTTTATAAGTTATTACAAGTTTATTGCATTACAAGTTACAACATTGGACCCACAAAAAAAATAAAAATAAAAAAACAATAAAAACACAGTGGGCAATAACATCTTAATTATATTTAAATCAGTATTTAATATTTTAAAAGTTCAATTTTCATTATTTACAGTGACAGACTTCCGGGGCCAGATCAATTTTTTTTTTTAATATTCATTTCAAACATTGCATTAGTGAAAAATCTAGTTATAGGTATATAAATGCTACAATCAATAAAACACATTCAATTCATTATAATATAGAAACTCATGGGTGTGACCGAGTGGTTTACAGCCACGCCTGAGTCTTTTGAAATGAGTAGGTTTAGGTGTGGGTTCCTGATATACCCGACAAGAACAAAAAATAATACCGATTAAGTAATTATAAGAACTTTTACTGACAATATCAATAAATCATAATTATGTACCTACAAATATAATGTACTTCATAATACAAAACTGATACAATCAAACATGTATTACGTAGTTGTTTCAATAGTGAAATTATGATTTTTTTTTTAAACATTTTCTCACATACAATAAATTCAAGTGTCATACTATTGACAATCTTTCAAGTGGTATATTGAATTTGGAATTTTAGTTAAATTTGTGATTTTTTACACCTAAAATTTATACCATGAGAACCCATATTATCTCTATTATAAGAAATTATGATTTTTACTTTTAATTTAATTTAGATAGACTATATTCAATGTGCATGACAATTTATTGAAAACCAAGAACCAAAGTGATACACCAGTACGCACTCAAACGCAGTAGAGTGTAGACTATAAAAATCTATGAATACTTAATAATAGAATACGTCATAATCAAGCCAATTTTAACTAAAGAAACAAATATCATTATACAATCATTTATTATTACTAATTTAAATTTAGAACACAGTTAAATCAAGTATCAGGCAATATTCAGAAAAGTTTTCATACTATTAGACGGTTTAGTAATGAAATGACTTATGAGTTATGTAAAACGATACACATACGGTAAACATGCGCACAAATGTTTTTTAGCCAATATAAATATCAACACACAAGATTTAAGAATGGTTTTTAGTGTATTTATACTCCCATGTATATTTAAAGAAATAGATGAGTACAAGACTTTATGTTGTTATTTTAACATTTTAATACAATAATTTCTGTGGGTCTAGGTTTTTGAAGCAAAAAGTGTGCCAGTTACTTATTACAGACTCCACGTGTTTAAATTTTTTTTTATGAATAATGTATGGTTTTAAACATAAAAATAAACAATAATTCATTATTTTTAATTTATTATAATATGCAATAAAATTTAGTAAATTAGGTATAATTACATTTACGTGTGGTAAAATTGTGTTTAAAAGTATACCAAATTTTTTTAAAATAATAATTTTTATCAACTGCACAATTTTGTGAACAATGGAGTTTACACTATTATTTATGATGACACTTTACTCGAGCTCAAACTATGATTCTTTTATTAGTTTAAATGGAATTTGCTCATTTAGCAATACCATTCACAAATAACACGCCTTAAAATGATCTAGGTACACTCAACGGATTCAGTAGTTGTTATCTGTTGTAGTCTTCCTTGTTAAACATATACTTGTAATGGAAAAATTAAAAATTATTTAGAAACATTTTAATTCCATCAAAAAATACGAGAGGAAATATTAGCATAACTAAAACGTTTGACAAAATTAGATGGACCAAAATAATGCAAATGATTTAGCAAGCAACTGTTTAAAATATTTTGTAACATAGTTTGATAAAAATATGTAATGTATGAGTGACCTAATTTAACTACAGACTTCAGTAATTATACATTTATTTTTTAGTAGGTAGCTTATACTAAAATCTCAAGATAAAAAAAATTCAAGGTAAAAAGTTACGTAGACATCTATTTTGGCAAAATCCCTGAAAAAACTAATTATGCTATATAACTTTACTCAGTCAAAATATAATTCTGAAGTTACTTCATGTATGCCAAATAATAAAATTCTACATTTAGTTTGTTGTCCAACTTAATAAGCCTTGTAATAAAATAAGTAAAATTAAAAAATAATTTATTATATTGTTTAATACGTTCTAAATTTGTTTTAAATAGAAAGTCTATAATTTTAATAAGCATACTTAAACAACTAAAAATAATTTTGACAACAACCACAAATTATTTATTTTGTCAATAGTTGATTTATTTTTAGAACATCTCACTTTTAAATAAGTATTTTTTATTAAGTAATTTGCTTTTGAGTAGTTGATCACAGTTTTGGGAGAGTCACTAATTTGGAAGGTGTAGTATAAATTATGTTTATATTCAATTTGAAAACAATGGATTGCTTACAAAAATTAAAACTCTGAGGAAATGTAGAAAGCCTAATACTAAAATAATACTCAAAAAGTTTTCAATTTTAAAGTTTTATATTTGACTTAAAATTGGTCAAAGTTTTTTTTAAAAATAAATTGTGATTGTTTTCAAAATTACGATTTTGAGCCAGCTCATTAAGTTAATAATAGTTAACAATTAACAAGATATGAACTTGAATTTCTAAGTAAAAAAAAAAAACCTAAAAATACAATGATGTAAAAATGTCTTTTAAAAAACCAACATTGTGAAAACAGATTCTTAAAATTTTTTAGGATAAATATACATGTATTAAAATATGGTATTTAGATTATATTTAAATATTATAAAATTCAAGATTCTAACCTGAATATTAAAAGTTTTTCGAAACAATATCTTCAAAAATTGTCATATATTAATATTTTGAAGTTCTGTATTTAAAAATTTTCCCAATCGTCGATCTTTAAAGGTATCATGTGTATCATGTGAACTTTGTAAAATGTATTGACATTCTTAGCTAAATGTTCAGAACCCAAAAATTGTTTTTTGAGGGGAACAATCTTTAAGTTTACTGCAACAGACATAACTGAGATACCTACCTCGTTTCTACAAATTATATAGAAAACAGCTTTATTAGTGCTGTATTAGTTACCTTTAGCTAACATTAAATGGAATTTTTTAGACATTAACATTGATAATAAAAATTTAAAAACTAATACTTTTTTGGTGATTGAAGATCTAATTCTAAACAATAAAGCTCTAATGCTACTCGTACATTCAGGCAAGTAATACAAATTTTTTCTCGAAAATTCCACCAATTTTTAGCCCATTTAAGTTTAAACTTGCAGCATTAAGCTTTGATAAATACTTTTTTTTAGGGTATCTATGTTTTATCCATAGCACTATGATTAATAATTTGAAAATACAGGGTATATTTTAAACTTAAATTACTAAACTAATACTTCAAAATTTTTTTTTTCAATTAACATAGGACACCTGTAAACTTTTGTCATAAAACCACAACATACTGCCAGAAATAATAACTGCAACAACAATAAAGGCTGTATTCAGAACAACATCTTGACTTGTAAAATAACATCAACATAATTTGAGTACATACATTTAGATGCCAAGAAAAAAAGCCATTCAAAAATATAGAGACATGATATATTTTTTAAACTCTTACCTTGAAATCTGATAGTGAAGCCATTAAATCGTCCAGTTCACGAGTAGCCGAAGAAGCAGTTGGACAGACAGTACGAGTAGTAGTTGTAGTAGTTTCTTCCATCAACATCTTTGAGACTACTTGTCCATTATTACTAAAAATATAACAACTCAATATTAAATTTTATGTTTGAATATTTGGTGATATATTAATTATATTAAATATGATTTTTTTTAAAGAACGATAATTATTTATTTAATAGTAAGTAAATCAAATATCTACTAAGTCTGGATATCTGAACACATTATCCAGTACTTTCAAACATTTGAAAAATGTAATTGTTCGTAGGTAATGTATTAAAAAAATTACTATACATATTTTTTAATAATAAAGTACCAATTTAAGAAAAAAAGAATCATGTACAACATTTAAATTCTTGGTCACAAATAATAAATTCAAATATTTACTGCGTAATGGTACGCAAAGTAGAGTTCAACATTGGGGGGAGCTAAAGCAAAATAATATTTTAATCAATAAATTAATAATTATACAGGGGACAAGAAAACTTATTCTCCTTTTCCCAAATTTGTTTTGAAAATATTTTAGTTTAAAATTTTCATTTTTTTCTATGCTTGTTTGAAATTTTGTTTTAAATTAATATTTAATCTAATCTTTTAGAGAAGTACATTGTAATAACAAACTATGTATATTAAGAACAATATTAAACTGTTAAACATAAATACATGTAAAAAAGTAATAATTATATAAATTTATCCTCAAATTTACCTTTTTGAAGAAATTGACGTATCTAGTTCATCTAGAAGTGAATCTACGTATGGTTGGGTTTGAATATGACTTGTTTTTTTCGGTATGGAATAAGAATCTCCATTTATCACTGTAAGCACAATAAGTATAAAATATGTAATGATAAATAAATAAGAATTTAAACCAAGACTGGTTTATAACTTAAAAATAATTTACTAAATGTGTATGCTGCATTTACAGGGCAATTTAAGGGCAAAGTGGAAATCAGTGTTAAAAATAGCAATTAAATATTAATAGTTAAATGAACTATAAATACAAGCATACATGATATTTTGCAGATCTCTATAACTACAACAAAATAAAAACTTCCATGTGTTTTTAGATTATACTATTTTATGTTTAACTAAAATAAAAAATTGTTTTGACATAATGTTAAATTGAGTGTTTTTCGTCACAAAAGTTGTTTTCAAACAGCAATTAAAAATAAAAAGCCTTGAAATTTTAAATGTCAATTAGTATATAACCTTAAAAACGTGTCGTAAAAGTATCTCGAATAATGTAAGAAAAATGAGACCTACAAGTTGACTAAGAATTATTTAGAGCCTATAGTAATAATATTTATAAACTAAATAATACAACAATAACGTTTTTTTTAAAAGATTTTTAATTTTTAACACACCGTTTATGTACATAGAAGTTTCAATTATTATTTTAAATAAATTAATTGTATGGTACTTACATTTTTTCTCTGCGTATCGTGAATTACTAAGGTCTTGAAGCAACGTATCAAGCTCCGAAAGATTATTGTTCAATGAGGATGTCATTTTTGACGATTTAAATTCGTTTTTAGGTTGTGTTGGCTAAAACAAAATGAAAACATATATAATATAATATATTTTCTATTACTAGAAATTTTATAAGAATATATTTTACTATTTACATTAAATTATATTAAAACTTTAGATATCATTGTATAAAAATCGCATAAATTGCTTTGTTTTGATTTTTTTTTTCATTTAACTTTATAGTAAAAATAGCTTAGAATTAAATGATGTTGTTATAAATAAAAAAATTCTAAAAACATATTAGAAAATTGTTTAGAAAAAAACTTTCATTTTTGTAAAGATATTTTGTGTTAACTCTATCTACGTCTAATAGCATTATATAACATGATCCACAATACAAAGCTTATAATTAAATACAGACTGACCTTTTATTATAATTGAATTAGTTTTAGTTATTAATAAAGATTATTGTATATTTTGAAATATTTGTTTAGGTAAATAAGTATTTTTTTCTAACACTTTTTACTCATGTTTGATACGATCAAAGTTTGATTCTTTAGTAGGCTAGGCAGGTAGTCAATTCTAAGAATGGCTATTTAAATCTAGGGGTTACAGCAATTTATTTAACCCCTAACTTGATTTACTATATTTCAAACTATTACCTATTAGAAAGTATAAATTATATCAGTAAAAACTGAGCACTAAAATAAATGTAAAATAATTTTTCGAATGAATAATTGATATGTTAGTACTATACTATAAAACACAATAATTTACATAATGATATTTCAAAATAAAACTATATTTGTTTAGTATAGATTCTGCCTATACTAAGTCTAGTATATGTAGGTATTGGTATATTAACCTCAAACGAATTACAAATTACAATCCAATACATATAAAAATAATGTTTGACAATTAAAACCGTAACACAAAAAGTAGGAAGTAGGTCACAGCTGTTTTGAAAGTTGTAGTATAAACGTTTTATAATGAATTTTAAAGCGTTTATAAATCAAAAACTTCTCAAGGAGTTTAAATACCAAAAAAAAATTGTATATTTATTAGTTGGAAAAAATCTATATTCAGCCCAAAAAATGGTTGAAATTGTTTGAATTTTGTAACACAAATGTACTTCAAACATTTTTTATTATGTGTGTAAACATTTCAACTAATTTGAAAATCTTTTGGAGTTACTGCCAAAATAAATAGGTAAAATAACGATGAATAAAGGACTGTAAATAAAAAAAGATTTTTTTAAATGTTCAAATCATACATATAAAAGTATGTTGTTTAATTTGAATTAAAACTTCAGGTTTCCAAATCAAAAATTGTCAAATTATAAAATTTCAAAGTTTCTGAGCGGTTTTTTAGTTTTTTTTTCATTTACTTTATGTACTTGTTACTTGTAGTGTACTATGTATAATAATATTTAGTAATTGAGCTTTGATTACCAATATTTTATATTTTCATTTGATTTAACTAAGTATAGATTTTTTGTGACAAAATTCAATCCATATTTCATAAACAATATCATAAAAAAAAAGAACTAATAAGTAATAATATTCTCCACGAATACACGTACCGATAACTCATGTTGGACAGAGGGGTTTGAAGTCGAACGTTCAATTTTGTGCGTTCGAACCGTGGGGTATTCTGGCGGTTGATCTGAACTTGGCACCACCGGTGAATTGGCCGAGGGCAGTCGAGACCGGACGCCGTTGATGCTACCATATCCTCCGTTGATGCCGCCGTTAAGTTTGTTGGATTTCTGTATTGTGCTTTGCAAATCCGCCAATAATGCGTCTAAAAATTGTTTTAGGATAATTTTTATAAATATATTGTATTCCAAAAAAATTATAAGACGACGGTAAAAATTAATTGCTTTTGTACAAAAACTTCCGTATGAAGTAACTCAAAAAAGTCTTAAGGAGTTTGAGGGACGCATATATATACAGGGTGCGGCGTAATGGACTCCCATATTTCAAATGGTCATTAGAGCGTAATCAAACTGATTAGATAAAATCGGTTCATGTCGCTAGATTAGGTTATAAGTAAGGTTTTTATTCATCACCATGACGTGGTCCGGTGTACAACGTGGTTTTATTATCGAAGCATATTTCAAAAACGCCGAATCTGTGACTGCGACACAGAGAGCATTTCGCACTCGGTTCGGATTAAATCCAAACGAAAGTGTCCCTGACCGGAAAACAATATTGAATTGGGTACAAAATTTAAGAGCCACTGGATCTGCTATGCCTAAAACACCAGTCGGACGTCCCAAGTCCGTAAGAACACCTGAGAACATTGCCGCAGTGAAAACGTCGATAGAGCAGTCTCCATCACGTTCTGCTCGAAAACATGCCTCTGCTCTTGGGATATCGGATCGAACGGTAAGGCGAATTTTACACTGTGATCTTAAATTACACCCATACAAGATTATGATAGCTCAGGAGTTAAGTCCAGCTGATTGGGAAACACGAAAAGATTGCTGTAATGCGATTCTTACAGCAGTGCCTCCTAACGCTATTGTGTGGAGTAGCGACGAAGCACATTTTCACATTTCTGGCATGGTGAACAAACAAAATTTTCGTTACTGGGCTGCTGAAAACCCTCGAACAATACACCAAAGACCTCTTCATAGTCCCAAAGTAACAGTTTGGTGTGCTGTGTCCTCAATAGGTATCGTGGGACCTTATTTTTTTGAAGAGGATGGCGTCACGGTTACTGTGACTTCTAATCGGTACTGTGAGATGTTGGAAAACTTTTTACGCCCCAAAATTGAAAATTATGAAAATAATGAAGCCTTCTGGTTTCAACAGGATGGTGCCACTGCTCATACAGCCTGTCGTTCTCGCGCTATTTTGCAAGAAATGTTTCCTGGTCGCCTGATCTCTTTACGGGAAAACATTGCATGGCCTCCTCGCTCCCCTGACTTGAGCCCATGTGATTATTTCTTATGGGGATACCTCAAAGCTCAAGTTTTCAAACATCGACCAAAAACTATTGAAGAACTAAAGGAGGCTATCCGTCAAGAAATTTCCGGGATTTCACTCGAAGTACTGTCAAAAGTAATGGATAACTTTCGAGAACGTCTCCAAATGTGCGTCACTCGTCAAGGCCAACATTTGGACGATATTATTTTCAAATAGCACTTTTTAAAAACCTTAAGTAATGTAGTTTCCAAAAATAAAATTGTTTTTTCCATTTCTTATATACTTTTTTTTTAATTAATCTCGGAAATGTGGGAGTCCATTACGCCGCACCGTTATATATATATAATGTACGTATAAAATCAATTTAACGCATACTTAAAGCATGCACAGTTCTTAAATTTGCAATACTTATTCAGCCATACATCGGGTTACTACTTATTCTGATTTCTGCAAGTACAGTATAATATGCAAAATAGTATAAGTTATAACTATTTTAAAGAACCAAAATTGATACAATTACCTAATAGTCAACAATTATTGGTTTTTTAATAATACAGTCATTACATAAACATATTTTGTGTATTAAAAAAATTCATATATTGTCATTGATTTAGATGAGTTTAGGAACAATTTAATTTAAACGTAAGGAATTCAATCATCAATGATACCTACAAAATATTTAATCGCATAATTGATAAAACAATATGTTTACTTCAAAACGATCGAAAATTAAATTTTTTCGAACAAAACCTTTTCGGATTAATTAACTAATTAATTAAATAAATAAAAACTAAATAAACTAAATAATTAACTAATTACATAAACATATTATCGGTGTCATCATTTTATTATATGATAGCCCGATTAATTTTTAATGGACGTTGCGGACGAACGAACAAATAATACGGATAAATACTAACATTTCAAACATTTATAAAATTCTATAATTCGACATTTGTATCACCATGTACAAAAACAAAAAAGAATATGGAAATGCATTGAGCCGATAAAATCTTCCTTCTTACGTGTTTTAAATTAAAAAAAATGTGTTTAATTCGCTACTGTTCGAACAAGAACGAGTCGGCTTCTTTTCAATACACTAATCGAAACAAATCGACAATAAAACAACAATATCTCAAATCTCAAAAAAAAAAAAAAAAAAAAACATTCAAATCGTACGCAATTAATATGTTGTATATTATTATAAACAAAAAGTAATTTCCTTTTTTTTTTTGCCATAAAAATAATGGGCGTGTGAAACATTCACCTCGTCAATACACTAAAACTCTATTGAAACGAATGACTCGTGTCTGGATTCTATATGGCCATGTGTAGGAGTAAGACGAGGAGTGCAAACGAAACGTCGCACATTTCGCATTCAATTTGTAACGTTGTACAGAGTGGTCGATAAGACTGTAGAAGTACCTACATTAGCAGGAAACTCATATAAATTTCCAGCGAGGATCTAACAGGATATAATGAACGAAAATTCAAGATATAATAATATTATAATTGCGTGGAAACAATAGGCATAGAAGCATATTGAAATAACACAACAAACTAGATTGAATCTCCAAGATCGTCAGACGATATCAATAATGATGCACCTATTGTTTGACCACCGATTGATGGATTCCAAACATATTGAAATTTGAATACTCGAAACGCATAATAACGCTACATAAACCGTATTTATACTTGTTTCACTAAATTTTTTATGTATAATCTCATATATTTATGTGTTGATACTTTTAAATTTCAACTTTTTTGTTTTTCTCATCCCTATTCGTTACACTTAAATCGATAATAATTAATGTAAAAGTTATAAAATTATATTTTTACCTAATTATTAATATGATTTGTGATTATGTACGATTATAATATTTTGAATTTTAGATTCCGAATGCAGCGATGACTATGACGTATTGTTTTTAGAATGTTTTTTTCTCTAGTTTTTCTGTCAATACTTTTTCGAGTGGAAAGAGAGAGAGAATACCTAGATAATATCTTGGTTAAATGTATTTTTGATGTTTCGATTGTTTTTTTTTTTTTTTTAGTTCTATATATACTATAATCCAAAATACAAACATTTTTAAACATTTATAACAATGTATTTATTTTTCCTGTTATCACTTTTTGTGTTTGAATAAGGATACTTCCATGTTTTCATGTAGATCATCATTATACAGATGGTATTTGCTTATCTATTTGAAGCTTTTTTTGATCCAAAAATAAAAAAATTAGAATAAAATCTCCGAACGACTTGAATTTTTCACAGGTAAATTGAAACAATATTTTTTTTTTTTTTCGATAGTTTGTTTAGGTTAACTACCTTGATCGCAAAATTACTTTGAATTGTAATATACCATTTAAACAACCCAAAATACCGATCCACTCAGAGCAGTGACCTACTTGTGCCCCACCCCCTCCCCCACCACCAATTAGACATTTCTAAATACGCCTCTGGCTACATAAAAATGATCGGATGAAAATGTATAAATTCAGCTATCACATGAGTTCCGCTAACAAGTGGATCGACGATGCAAATGTACAATACGATGGCATGATCATTGTGGGGTGTGCCACTAAATTAGACTATAAATGATATATTGACAAGCGCGTGACACGATTATGGTAACACTAATTATAACTATTAAAACTTAAGTTGTCGTATCAAGTTCAAATTCTGTGCTAGAAGGCAGTAAAAAAATTGTAAAGCCAATTTTTATTTAAATTTTTAAGAGCCTAGTTCAAGGCTAAAACTAAGTAAAACAATTACAACGTTGGAATACACAATACACCAACTGCAATGACTAAAACGTGTAAAAAAATGAGTACACAATAGTTTGTTTTGCCATAACTGCATAAGTACATTTACACATAACTAACAGCTATTATAACAGGTGGGACACGAATATAGTATTTGAAGTCTCGCCATTGTTATACATCAAAAATTTATTTCACATTGACAACACAACGATTAATTTACATTCTAAACAGGTAATTCACAAATCTAAACCGAGGATTTTCAAACATTTAAATGATTGAAAAAAAGCCTAATTTTTTTTAGTTAAGAAAAACATTACTCAACTACTAAAACCTATTCTACCAATTTCTATTTTTTATACCAGGAATGATATTTATACAGATCACACCGCGTCGACCCACAGCATTCTTGCAGCGCTTTTAAGTGGGAACGGTTGTAGCTATTTATTGATTAGTTCAGTTAATCATATAAAATAAACACAAGATTCGAAATGAAAACGCTATAAATTAGTGATATATAGGTAGGCGTTCAGTCACAAATAATTTCACAAAATATATATATGTATAATCGATATTGCATTACGTATAAAATGTATAATTGTTTTGATAATCGGCTTGAATTTTTTTACTAAAACCATTCAAATTTGAAAACATACACGGTGATTTAGTTTAATTAACTTTCAGAACTAACCACTAAACGCGTCTGAGTAATATTAGATTCTGAGTCGAGAGAAGAATGTATTGTTTGTACAACAACAGTGTTTTTTTCTGTGATTCATACCTTTAAATATCATGCCACAAATAAGACGGGAAAGAGGACCAAAATGGCACTTTATTTCAAATTTTCATAATTTTCCGAGCTATGATCTAAAAGCCAAAAAAAATTTTAAAACTCCAAACGGCTTGAAATTTTCTAGTACGTGGTCGTCGCTTTTTTGGGAAGAAAATGCTCTGATCTTTACGTATCATAAAACAAAAATTTAGGTAAATAGTATAGCCTTAGATACCTACTATTTTATATGAAACTTTTTTTGAATATTTGATTATTTTATGATAATCCAAAAATAATCTTCAAAAATGCTCCGAATAATTTGAAATACGATGTTAGAATGGGTAAAACTAACATACGAACGTTATCGGAATTAATTTCTTGACGATTTCACGCTTAATTTGAATGGATATACTCAAAACGTCATAACATTTTAGAAAACAAATTTGAGTCAAATACTAAACTTAAGTTGTAAACTTGTTGACCTTGTTTAGAACCGTAATTTTCGTAAATACAAAATACATCTTGCGCTCGATCATATAATAATATCACACATCAACCATGCATAGTTAAGTTGCGTTCTTATAGAGCTTATATAAGACGACATTTTTATGATAACACTATAAATTCTAAAGTATAATAATGATCGTGCCAAAAAGTAACGCAGAAAAAATAGTTTTGGCAGTTTTGTTTTGGGAAAATATTTATAAATATATTACATAAATCTACTTAAATTACTCGGATTAACGTTATAGTTGTAGACAACACATATAAATTTGCTAACCGGTAGAAATAATTATAGTGTTATACCGACGCGTGTTCATGCTACGAGTGAAAAATCCCGAAAATGAATACACCTATATACAGTTTTTTTTTTTTTTTTTCATTACTTTCCAAATTTCTAAATTTATTTCCGCGCGCTATATCTACACGTCACACGCTGTTGGATAACTAAAATTATGTAAAATAAAAAAAATAAAAAATTGTCAATTAATTATTGTATACCGATGTAAGAAGACATGTCGTTTTTGGACGGAACGAGGTGGCGTCTTTTGCAGGCCACTTCCACGCCCATGGTTGTCACGGTATGATGTATAATAATACTATGTTAAAATTAAACGAAACGATAAATGATAGTATAATATTCTCTCGCTTTGAACACGTTCAATGCCACGGTCTTGCAAAACCACGTACCGAGCTTTGGAAACTATTGTGTAAAAGACGCGTGCGAGCGACGGACGAGCGAAAACAAAATCTGCGGTATGTTTACGCGGCTAAAAAGAGAAAAATATAAAAAAAAATTAACGAGAAAAAAAAACGTGCGTAAGGTGTGGGTTTTCTACGCACGCTATTTATAATATTATTATATTATAATATCAACTGCGAAATTAAACCAGCAGATTACAAACGATAATACTAGTATACCCACGTTCCTGACTACGGATTCAATAAGAGCTCTGGCCGCGCGCTGCAGCGAAAACTGGCTTATTTATATCGAGGCCAATCGCGGACCAAGCGGATTTCGTTTTTAAAATAGAAACCGAACCTAACACCTTTTTGGAACTATATAAGTTCGTACACAAGCAACCCGTGTAGGCGTGTTGGACAACTATAAGTATAAACTATATATACCTATATTATACGAACAGATGTTATTTGCGGATTTTTTTTCACGTACCTATACGTAGACGAATTTGGAACGGACCCAAAGTTCTAGAAAGCTTTTTGGAAACCAAACTGTTCGCTGATGTTTATAGGAAAACAAACAAGTTTACAAATTGACGAGGGTGCAGTACAAATCGGTAATTACTAATAAACGTGTAAGAACATACTTTTATCACCTTGCAGATTACCCCTATTGCAAATTATAACGTAAAATAGTATCATAAACGGAAATTCGCCGTCAAAGTAAAAAATAATTCGTCAACTGTGTTATCTTTTATTTATATAAAAATGTTACTCGATTTTCGACCTCAAAGACGATAAAAATAATAATAATTGCTTTTTTACTATCAATTTTCAAATAAGTCTACGTACCTAGTACCTAGTCTCGGGCCGATTTCACCTACCATTCGTACAAGAAGTTTGGATGAATTATTCTACCTAGTGCTCGAATTGAAAAAATAATAGAAGGAGGACGCTGTCGAGCAAATAGTTTCAAACGTTCCAATTTCCGAATTAACCAAACCACAAAAGGAAGTAAATTTAAATTTATTTTGTAAAAATAAAGGGGTACTCCGTTCTCTTCAGTTTGAGCATTGTACCTACCCAAAAAAACTTATTGCAGAAACAAAATTATCAATGTGAAATCAATACAATCTGTGGTTATTATGTTTAAGTCTGAAAAGACACGATAGTTGGCTTTGAATTTGATCTTTTTACTTAGTAGGATTAAAAAAAATATTTTTTGTGATTCAAAAACACCATTTTTGCCCATCATATTTTTTGATTTTTGCTATTAGATCTAAAATGAAGGATTTTTCCCCGGAGGATTATAGGGCATGTAGTACCTATATATCACCAGTTGGTAAGGAGTATTAAATAAATCATCATAAGTTATATTATTAGGGATACTATGTTATAGCTCATAATACTTACTAATTGCCTACCTTGCGCCGTGCAATTTTTTTTTTTGCTTGAGTAATAAATTCTGTTTGTTCTTTTACAACAAATTTTCTCAATAATAATTTCAATATTCATTAAGAACATTTTTGGAACATACAAACTGGTAAATAAATGTTTAATGGCAAACGTAAGCTTATACCTAATACTTTCTAAATATATTACACTACTATAGATGACTATGTGACATAATTTCCCGTTTAAACGAGTGTTTAAACAAATTTATTTAAATTTTTTTAGTTACGAATAAAACCAGAAAAGTGAGAACTATCTATACCAAAATACATTCAAGGTTATACAACTAAAAATCGATCAAACATTACTAAAAAAATGCGAGATTTTGAAAACGATTAAATGTAAT
The DNA here is from genome assembly GCA_017140985.1 of Hormaphis cornu. Taxonomy (NCBI): domain Eukaryota; kingdom Metazoa; phylum Arthropoda; class Insecta; order Hemiptera; family Hormaphididae; genus Hormaphis; species Hormaphis cornu. The sequence continues at coordinate 20,824,053 of CM029362.1, forward strand.
AATATACTTTTTATTATTTACTAATTTTTTAAACGTGTTTGAGAACCAGTTTGCATAATGACATATGGTTAAATATGTTATGCAATTGTAATGGGTAAAAAAGTACCTTCTAAAATAATAATAAAATAACGTGTGCAGTGTCTTACGTACCATTCATTTTGATTTGCAAAAACAAAAATTTTAACGTAAAAACTTCAAATTTTTGACGTTTTAAAAAATATCACAAAGTACAACGTTTTAATGAAACTCAATGAACCAAGCAGCTCCGCACATTCGAAACACTAACTGGTTGTTCACAAAACATTTCCTGACCAAATCAAGATCATCCTACACATAATAGTAATGATGATAATATTGTTGAAAAGGAAGGAGTCAGTGGGCGTCAAGGTATTTCGCCAAAAGAATCGCATTTTGTACGATAATGTTTAGCTTAGTTAGACAGACAGTATAATCGATGTATCGATTTCATTCACTATATAAGATAAATTACTGAAAATGTTAGAACAGATCAGAGCAATAGTGAACATTGTTTGAATAAGTGACTACAATATTTAACCTGGACCGTTATTTATTAAAACTATAGGTAGGTGTAGATATATACAATATTGATTATTACAGAGATCTATATAGTTTGAAAAACCGTTATCATTTTTTTATATTAAATTAGTGCTTCTTTAAGCAATGTGCTTCGAAATAATGACTAATGGCTAATGATCATATATATATATAATAGGTCAAAATGTATTTTAATTATAAGAAATAATAACTGAAAAAATTTGAAAAATCTATTAACAGAGTTAAAAAGTAAGTTTATTAAAAAAAGTAACGTCCATTTTAGTATTTTCCAAAGATTTTGGTTTTGGAGATATATTTTTTTTCAGTTTGAACGACCCAAATGCTGTGAGCAAATGTCACAAACAATATAGTGGTAGATTTTAACAAAGATTAATATTTTTAACGACTTTCAAACGACGTATTTTTTGTCATTTTATTATTTTATTTTAACTGATAAATTTATGTACTTGTATAAATCCTATACCTAGTAGCTACATAGAAAGTCGCTTAAAACTTATAAGTCAAGCATTCCTTAAATATTATATAATAATGTTTATTAAGTTACAACATGCAGTAATTTTTAGTGATGTTATCATAGGTGGATATTAGCTGTTGAGGTATTTGTTTAAACATTTCTTATTAAACAAATGACTAAATCTAGTGGGGTATTTACAACTTAAACAGCGGTATTTCTCTTCTAACTGTTTACCTAACCAAAACGTTTCAAAATTGTAACTAATACTAGGTATATTTTATACAAAACGGTTGAAATAAAAATGATAGCTTATAAACTAACACCTGTACAAAGAGTTTTGTGTTCAAATCTATTCATAACTGCCAAGAATATTAAATGCAAGGGACATTAACCTCCGTCCAGTTTCTCCAGGTTCCATATTTACGCTAAAAATAGCAACTAGGCAGGCATCGTCGAGTGTATTTAATTTGTTTTTAATTTCATGGTAAGTTAAATATTACAGTCTTAAAAACTTATTTCATAACCCCAATGAATACTTTAGTAAAAACATTGTAAAGTACATTATTTTTATGAAGGGAAACGTTTTATAAATAAGTTACCACAATATGTTATAATTTCAACATTGGAAAATTAACGAGATTGTGTTGTTATTTATTCACAGTCAAATAAAAAACAATTTAAAGAATAGATGATGAGTGATAAATGATGATTAATTAGGTGGCACATTATTAAAATATATTTTTTTACGCACAAAAATCATTATTTATAAAATATTCAACATGACCAAGAGGAACAACTGAAAAGATTGTGTTAGTATTTTGATGAATGACTCATACAATTGATGACAAAATTAAATTTGTCTTACGTTTTTCAGCAATAAGCTCAAAACCTATTCAAACATCTAAAGTAATTATTCATTACGAATGTATGATTATTTAACAAAAACTAATTTTTTCTTCACAATCAATGGATCATCAATTGCGTTAGGTTTTATCGTGAACATTTGTTTCACTCGGTTTGATATAATCACAATAATCACACCAACTCTTTTCTCAACGATTACGTACATTCGTACATACTTTCTATTGTATGCAGTCGGTTCTGCATTCAATTTTAATAGGTGCCTTATTTGGAATCTACTTTATATGGGTTTGGCCTACTTTATTGCGCTTCACAAAAGTTACACATGTACTGAATTTCTACTCGTAGTTTAACTTAATTTTTTTACATGCAACAAAACATTATAGAAAACCAAAAAACCAAACAAAAACTATAAAAGCGTTTAATTTAAATATGCTTTATTCACAAAGGTATAATAGTAAAACGATTATTAATAATGCTAATGAATTTAGAATTTTAAGTTTTCTTGGTCAAATTGAAAATAGTGTTGTCACGGGTACCGCCGTGGCTTTAAGAATACATAGTTTCAGAAAAATTTTTTTTTTAATTATTGAATAATTATAATATAAAACTTAAATATAATATTATTTTAGTTGTTTTTATGTTCAAAAAAATTATTAAGTACGAGTATTATTCGTACGATAACAAAAAATAAAATATTTTTTGCCATCCGGCCAGGTACACCCGGCAAATATTAAAATTACCTGGTGATACCCAGTGAATATTTACTCGATTACCAGGCCAATTACCCGGCTTTACATTGCGAAAATTTCCGTTACCTATACTGGCAAATTATTACCCGTTACAACTCTAATAAAAAATAACGCATACGCATATTTAAACAAAATTACGTAAAAGATTTTGGCATAAAAATTTAAATTCTTATACACTATATATTCCTATATACACTTGTATATAACAAAATTTGACATTTTGGCATGCGTGTGTTGTTTATAACATGGGAGAATTTAATTTGAGAACACGCATACGTAATATGAATCGAAAATCTAAAAAAAATCGTACGCGTCATTTACAAATAATGGTAAAAAAAAAAAAAAATGTAAAGTATATTACAGTAAATGACAAAAAACTCACATCCCGGCTTTGAACCATTTTTCCTTGTGCATCTGTACGGTTGATATGTGCCATGATATTGTTGAGGCTGTATTTTTCCATAAATGTTTTTATCCATTTCGGTAGGTCGATAACAAACACTCGCAACAGTATATAAAATGTGCTCATAAACTGAATATGTATACGCTAAATGAATAATTAGTAGGTATCAACGAAAAACACGACAACACTATCAACGGTTAACATAGAACTGGTACTGCGTGTTCTTAGGGTCCTGATTTCCGGGATTTATTTTTATCAAATAGGATTCATGCCAGATTTTTTCTAGTCATATGTCTCCGCAGAACATTTTGTGAGAAAAAAAAAAAAGAAACAAAAATAAGAAAAACAAGAGTATAAAAACAAACGGTGAAAATGAACGGAATAATAATACGTCTGTCAACGGACACCGGGCAAACTGTTATGGGAGATACTACTACGTACATCATTTATCCTGAAGGCCGGTGTGAGAATCGGCAAATAAAAAGTTAAACCACCAAGTGCTATTGCAGCGATCTAGACGGGATTGTTTTCTATTAATGACAACACACAAATTCAAATGTCAAAACGTGGTTTCATGAAACAATATTTTTAAACGTCAGTTCATGGACTGTATGATTAAAATAAAAAGTGTATTAATTTCAAATTCTGTTTTTATAAACGAGAAATAAATATACGTTCACTGTTACGAAAGAACACGTTACCTAATTTTACAACGTGATTTTCAACAAGTAAATTAATTTAGTTTTAAATAATTCAACAGTACAGAATTTGCGCTCAAAATAATCGATACAAAATAATATACAAACAGTATAAAACAGTTGTTTATTAGGTATTGTAAGTTAACGAAATAAAACGAAAATAGTTCACGTACTGTAAATACAATAATTAATTAATTGTAAGTAATTTAAACCGTAACGATACGTCTTATTTAAAAAAATTACAAAGGTAATTTTTATCCTTGAACCTATGATTTTTTATTACTTTACATCAAATAATAGAAGAGTAATTCAAAATTAAGATGGTTGATTAAATATGTAATTGAAGTTTTCATGTTTGATGTATAATACAATTAATTACAGTTTAAAGTTTAGACAATTTTCTAGTCCAAACGAGTACAACATAAATGTGAACAACTATATCATTTTACAAATTATGCAAAACTTTTTGAAATTCAATTTTAAATAAATACATAACGATATTTGGCAAGTAATTGATAAACACCGAGATAAACACATCAGGTAAAGTGAGACTGTACAGTCTGTATTTTTAAGGTTATCATAATATTCACTAGTACGAACAAAAATAATCATAATATAAAGGTAATTTAAAATAATTTATGAATTAATAAAACATTTATTTAAATAGAAAAATATGGTAATAAGAGGCCCTAAATAAAACCGATAACGTGAAAATTAAATACTCTCGTTAGGAAAATGTGCATTTTTAAATTATACACAAATCGTATTGTTTTGAACTAATTTAATCTCGAATTCAATCTAATTTATTATAAATTCACCTGGTAGTGAAGTACGCAGTAAAGACAACACAAACAAGAAATAACAGATAAATGTGAATTATAATGTGATAACGTAAATTTTATGGCTTGTTGCGAGTATAATTAAAAAAAAAACATGCAACACATTACACAACATTTATAGAGGTATATTTTATGTGTAAAAAAAAATGCGGTAAAGTTTTGTAAGTAACACTCGAAGTGATTCTAGATAAAAACGAAAGAGCCAAATTTTAGACAGAATAGTACCGAATCAGGGGACATCTAGGAATTCGAGAAAGTTACACAATTCTTATGAAATAAACAATTCCGATTTCCATTAAAAGATTACGAAATAATTTTATATAATAGGTACACGTGGCTAAATACGATTACACGTGTATTATAAAAATAATTTAGTCCAAAGAATGAGAACATATTTATTAGAAAATATCAAACCCTATTCAATACGGTCACTGGATTCAGGAATATTGCGCGCAAACAAAAGTAGGTAATTAATAACAAACTTTGTACCGATTCGTTTTATACCGCAAAAAATATGTAAAACGATGTCTGAAACTATCCATGGAGAAAGTACTATAATGTATTGGTAATTATAATATTCTTCGAAACACTGGTTAGGTTCAATGAGTTTAGGGCGAGATTACTGCATGACGTCAATAAATAATTAAATCGATAGTGTGTAAACCGAGAACCAATACAGTTTGCATGTATTATAGTTAACTTTTTGGTTTAGGTACTCTTTTATAATACTTAAGAAGTATAAATTTAACAAAACGAAAATAGGTTTCTATAATAACTAGATGCGTACACATTAACAACTAACAAAACTTAGCCATTTAACCGTGTTACGCTTCAATAATTTAAATTCAATGCAATAAGGAAAAATGTAAGATGATGAACCGCGTATACCGCATAAAATGCGTACCGTTCGTAAAAAAGTAAACATCGTGGTTGCCGGTTGGTATCGTATTTCATAAGATATGTATAAATACTTGATCTAAATTACTATCGATACATAGCTTTATAAATTAAAAACAAAATCGTAGTGTCCAACTATTTGTATAATATATTCATTTTCGCTCGCGCATTGTTGGATTAGTAATGAACAAAGTTTTAGACGTCAATTTCAAACAAATTTAACAGTTTTCGTGCTATTTTAAAGACCTCTTCAATATTTTGTATAGTAAAACACGTATGGTTTTCATATTTAAGATTTTAGTCGGTAGGTATACTATACGCGAGGTCCTGCGTTATAGGTAGTTTCGTCAATCGGTAGAACTGCTTATTTAATCAATTATTCAAACTCATTGACATTTTCATACGTATTATTGGAACGGAGTAAAAACATCATAAAAAGTATATAAAGTGTCGATCATTTTTGAGCTAAACAAAAAATTTAACTTGAAAAAATCATCAAATGTTCACCATCTCGGTCCACTTTTCCATCTTAATATTCGTATGTTAAGATCGAAACATTACACTCGAAAAAATAAAAAACAAAAACAATTGTAAAAAAAATTCATTTTTCGCTGCGCTCGGGAATCCATAATATACTTATTATTGAAATGTTATCGACAAAATTACGACCGATCGAGTTGTGTGTACACATTGTTATCCCTTTCATGACAAAAATTGCGTCTTCACAATATTTTGGTCCTCGATAAACAGTACTTACTTACTTCACTGAAATGACACGTAGGCGCGCTTCACGATTCATAAACTATATAGAAATATACCGGAAAATATCGATATAAAAATAATTTTCAATCAACGATTCAATGTCTACGGAATGCCCCCCAGCAAGCCCGGATTAAGGGGGGAGCCAGGAGGGGCCATGGCCCTGGGCCCCAGTGGCGGATATATCCAAGTTCTGAGGGGGGGGGTGAAATTTCAAATCCACATAATGATGTTTATAATCAATGGTTGTAGCCAATATTGTAATAATGTATAGTGGTGGCAAAAAGCCCAAGGGGGGGGGGCGGTCCACCAATTACCCCCCCCCCCGATATCCGCCACTGCTGGGCCCACGAATATTAAACAAAAGTGGGCCCCTAAAAAAAGCCCCTTTTGATTATGTATATGGGCCCCTAAAATTGTTTGGCCCCGGGCCAAAAATTATCTTAATCCGGGCTTGCCCCCCAGGTGTATACGAAACCGCTCAAAAACTGTCTGGATGGCGCTCTTTTTTAAATCGATTCGAATCCCGTTCCGAGAGATAACACAATGAGCTCGTCAATACGCGCAAACCGTAATTATTGTAGACGTATTGTCACGTAGGTGAAATGTATGCCATGTAATGGTATACATTGTTATTTGTGTTACGAATCCACCTAAACATTAAGAACGTCACTAAACATGTTACGCGCTATTACTAATAAGCCGTTTTAAGCAATGTTTGACAAGGGAGACAGAACTCGGAAGATTAAATTTCAAATTCTATAGTTTTGGATTATACGTTCGGTAGGTACGCGCGTTTGCCGCGTTCACCTTTGTAAACACACCATCAACAACGGTAGTGTTATTATTATTACACACACACGTACGAGTTGTCACACACTAATGAGTCGCAAGTGTAACGTTTAAAACGTACGTAACGAGTTGAACCGAACTTGTCAAGTTCGTCACAAAGCCGACGTTTGAAACCAGGATATTATTTTTGTAATTCGGACGGCGGTATTTTTCGACGGGACGCACAAAACCGTAGACCGCACAAGTCCGTGTTCCGTTGAAGGCAAGACGTGCTAAATTTGTTACACGTCAACTGTTTGATAATGAAAACAATTGAAAACATTTTCAATTCAAAAGAAAAAAAAAATGAAAACAACGGCCGATGTTACCGTGGCAAATTTCGCTACAGGTACGCAGGGCGTTGGTCGGGGCGAAGAATAAGCTGTCGCGGGTAGACAGACGCGTTTCGAATCGGACGAGGTTTCGCCGCGTTCTTTACCTTAAAAGTACTATACTTTGTTGTGCCTGTCGCGACGAGCACAGCTCTCGTTGCGCGACGCAAAAACCACGCCGTGAAAATTACTTTTTTTACGGCGTAATCGTTCGAAAAGTACAAAAAATTTAACGACTGTATACGTACCGAGATCGTCCATTTTTTTTCGTTTCTGCAGAGAACCTGCGCCGGGGCTACATCGGACGACGACGGAACGCGGAAATCGTGTTCTCACCGCGCGAAACACCGAATAGAAACCCCGCGGGTTTTTTTTTCACATCCGAACGGATCGCGGAAAAATATTTCGTTTATAGAAAAATTTATTGTTTTCGTCACCACCGCCGCCGCCGTCAATCTTGTTTACATCGCGCGCGTTATCGGACGACGGCGCCGCCCGTTATCAGCGTTCGCGGAATACCGCGACGTTGCCGGACGTCGTCGAACACCGCCGCGACGACCAGAGAGAGGTCGTCAGCTGACCGCATACCTGTTATCTGTTCACGACGACTCCCACGCACCGTCGTCACCCCACCTGCCAATAACGCGCGCGCTCGTCGTCCCGCGGCTCCGACCCTTTCGCCCCTGCCGCCCACCCGCGGCAGCAGCAGCGCTCGCAGTGATCCGCAAGCCGCCGCCGCACATTCAACAGGCTATTTTCGTCGCTACTCGCTCGTAATATATACATATATATGTACATCACATGCACACGTTATTGCATGTGCATTATCTACTTTCTACGCTACCATAATTATATTATTATCATCGTCTTCGTCGTCTCATTCATCGAACGTTTTTTTTTTTTTTTTTACGTTACCGTCTTCGCGGGCGCGCGCAGCTTCGGCGATGCGGCCGGTTCCCTTCTACCGCGGCGGCGACGGTCGACACCACACCACTGGCAACGCGACCGTCATCCGGGATCGACCCGTCTCTTTTTGTTGTCGTCGTCGTCGTTAGGTGAAATCCGCACACCAGAATAACCGTCAAATACTGAAAAAATCCCTGTAGACTTGATCGTCGAGTACAAAAACACACCCCCGTCCCCCGGCACCGTCATCCCCCCGCGCCGACCCGATGATGGAGGAGACGGACCCGCACGTGGACGGCTGTTACGGTCCGTCGCCAAAGGACGCGTCCTACAAGTGAGTACGACGATCGTGTATCGATCGTGCCCGCACGATCGTCAAAAATTAATTATAAAGGACACGTACGTAGCTGGTACGCGTACCCCTATGACGTGAAACCGCGAATAAATCTAAATTACTCGTGTACGCGCGATGTCGGGTGTTCGCAGCGATCCGAATTTTTTCGAGACCGCCGTCGAGCCGTTGCTGGCGGGCGGCCGCGAAGCAGATTTGTGCGAGTGGCTGAAGAAGAACGGGCTGGTAGCCAAAGAGCAAAAGTGTCCGAACAACGAGTGCCTCACTACGGACAAAATGCAGTGGCATCGGGCTCGCGTCGTCGATAAGTTCAACTGGGTGTGTTCGGAGTGCAAAAAGAAAGTGCCGGCCAGACACGGATCGTTCTTTGCGGACTTCAAGTGCGAGTTGGCGTTCGCCCTGAGGGTCATCGACGGTAATTCCCGCTTTTTGCATTTTTCGTGTTTACATCGTTATTATTATTATTATTATTATTCTGTACGTGCTTTGTATAGCCTGGTGTAAGAACACGCCGCTCAGCAATGTCGGCGGCGAAGGCAGGACCAAAGCGAACGTGGCCAAGCGCATTTACAACGGGTGCGCCCAAGTCGCCGAATGGCAGTTGAAAAAAATCGTTGGCGACTTCAGGCTGGGCGGCACCGGTGTCGTAGTCATTGTGGACATATTTCCCGATGGCAACATGAGCTTAGAAGTGCCGACGACGTCCCATAACAACAATTTTTCCAAAAGAGTGTTGTGCATGGCCGACACAACCCACGTTCCCGTTCGCGTATGGGCTTGCCTTTTAGACGGTTCCAACAAGGTAGCTGCTAGTCAACTATTATCCAAACACTGTATTTTTACATACTGTGTATATTATTTACAATTTGGTTTAGGAAAATCATAAAGTTGTAGAGATGGTAAAAAAACATGTAATGACTGGTTCGACTATTGTGACAAATGATGTTTTGTATCCGTGGTTACTCAATTTGCCTGGAATCGAAGATGTTTTAAGCACGCAAGCGTTAATGAATCTGGATGAAGACAATAACCAAAAATCGTTGAAAAATTTAGGTTAGTTCTATTGTATAGGTTAGTACCGTGTTGCTTATGAATTAATTTTCTGTTTAGAAACTATTTGGGCTTCTACTGTAGAAGCATGTATCGCGTTGCAAGATATGTCCACAACACACGCCGAACTGCATCTTTATGAACATCAATGGAGACAAATGTATGGGTTCAATGCATTTCCATCTATTATTCAACAAATAGTGGAATATACAAAGTATCACAACCCTATATGCCCACCTTTGCCGAGCATATGGCCTTCTAACTAAATAAACTGAGTACAAAGTAAATATTAGTTTAATACCCACCGTTTCATGTGCGCACGGTAATTATTGTCAATTATTTTATGACTATTTTTAAGTTAAAACCCATTTTTATTTAATTTTATAAATCGTATTTAAAACCAATATGTTCAGAGTGTTCACTAGATCATCAAACATCACTCCAAATGGTTGGGTTTTAAAACTAACTTTTTTTTTGACATACTTGAATTTGTTTTTAGATATATCAAATTATAGCAAAAATTTTTTAATCAATTGATACCATTAGTTATGGAATATTTTTGATGACAATATGTTTTATCTGTGACCACCAGACTATAAAGTGTTGTGTAATAAGGCTTCCAGATAAATTTTTAGAAGAGAATAGAGACTTATAATTGCTTCAGATGTCAAGCACTTCCACTGATATTAATATATTTGTCTTTGGTTAAAAGAGTTTTATTTGCCTTGCCAAAACAGTCCTCTTAATGTTAAATTTTTTTTTTTTTTTATGACAATTGATAGTGATCTTATATTTTACAGCAATACTTGTTTTAATTGATATATTTTTATTTGTTTGCTTTAACATTTGTAGTTAAAGAATCTAATACTGTTAACACTTGAAAACTTGCGTATGCTTTGGTATTTTAAAAATTATTGTTTAAACATCTGTGCCAAACCGTGTCGTTAACTACGTTTGTTAGTACTTACCAATTTATTTACTTGGTATACTCTATAAAATAATAATAGTTAAAATTATTTTCTTAATTGTTTTGGCAATTGTCCAATGTCCATATTTTTTTACTTTTGTGTAATAGTAGAGTAATATTTTGAAACTGTGACGTAAGGTCTTCCACAAACTTAATACCGTGTTTTTGTGATATTTTTGGTATGCATTATAAAGCTATTTTCAAATTATTATAATCTATTATTAACCTGCTAGAAATCGTACTGTACAACTTCAAAGAATTGTACTTTTAACGGTAATATTTTAAAACAATGTTATTCTAAAGTTAGTTGAAATTTTTTTTAATTTCTTCTTATAAATTGAATTTTAAATAGAAATGTTTTATTTAGTATTACATTGTAAAATTTAAGTATTTATAAAATATTTTTTTGTTCAATTGTAAACAATTGTGTTTTCTAAAAGTATTAACAGGTTAAGCGCCAGAAAAAAAAAATAATATTTGCTGTTATTGCCATCAAAGGTTTCTAGACCCTGCAATGTAATTTTTCAATTGCACTGCATAGGGCCTCCAAAATCGTCGGATCTATATATTATGGAAGTATAATATTGCATGGCCTACAGAGAAAGTTGTTTAAATGGTTTGTGGGTCAAGTTACACGTGTCAAGTGTATAATTTGTTTCTTTCTATTATCTACATTTGATTAAAATCAGAATAGGCAAATATCAATCAAATATGAACAAAATTTTACTGTCAATTTACTTGAAGGTTCATAGAACCCCCGTGGCGTTTAACCTGTTAAGTCACTAACACGGTTGAAAGACTATAAATGGCCCTTTTACATTATTACCGGAGTTGTTATGGGTACCAGATATTTTTGTAATGTTAATCCGACTGGATAGTTGTAATATTTTATCTCATACCTGGCCAGACAGTAAAACATATTTTCACTTTGCTTTAATTGTACAAATAACACCAATTTTTTTTTTTTAAATATGAAAACTGCTATTTTCTTGAAGTTTTAATGCTAGGTATTTTCAAAAGGTACTTGTTATAATTATTATTGGTTGCCATTGTGTATGAAAAACTCAAATACATAAGCAATGGTAAATTATTAAATTGTACAAATATTTAGTGCAGGGTATTATAGCTACAACCAAAAACAGTTTTTTTTTTTTTAGTTAAATATTATGTATTATTCAGGTGTATATTATGTTATTCAACACCATTTTTCTCATTTGAATTAAAGGCTGTGAGAGCCAAGGTTAATTTTTAACCGACTTGTATAGTATACTCATGGTAGATAGTTACTCTGAATTTATTTTTACATCACAAAAGTTTGTATTCAACATTTGTACATACCTTTTAAGAATTAATACAACTTAAAAGTTAACATGCTGATAAATAAATTTTATATATTTTGTTTCATGGCGTAGTAAAATTATAAAATATTAAGAGTTTGCTATTCTTAAATGTTTCTATTTTTTTAAGCTAATTGAAAATGTATGCATTGTAATTTTATAGTTAAATACTGATACAAAAAGTTGATTTAAATCGGATGATATGTTTTCATATTATGTGGAAATTTTAAATTGGATTGCATTTGTTTGCTTTTTTTTTTGGTTGTTTGATTAATTTAAATTTGATTTATTATTGATTAGTTACCCTAATGCATATTGTTATATTATGTACTTTTATTGTTTTATTATGTTTTTTACACATTTGATTAGTTAATACTTGTGTTTCACATTTGTGTGTTCTTAAATGTATGAAGTTGTCGTAATTATTCATCCAAATAGATTCTTTTAAAACATTCAGAAATTTTAAATCTTAATAATAACCAAATAATAAATAATTTTAATGATATAACCAAAGTTTATTATATAACTTGTTATATTGTATAGTATAATTTGTTGTTGTGATAATTATCAAATGCAGTGCCTTTTTATCATTATTTTAATGGTCAAAGCTCAAATTATTCAATCTGTGCAGCTGTTTTTTTTAATTACAATAATATCATTATTATAGAATAAGATTTTAGATTAAGCTAGCTCAATTATGAAACTCAAATAATTTGTAATGTTTGTTTGGTGAATTATTTGTTCCTTCGAGTTTTACTTTAATATATAATTGTATTCTGTCAACAATACCAGATGTAGTTTATTTTATAAATTAATAAATATTTTATTACCATATTTCCTTTTTCAACTTTAAATTTTCTAGTTATTACTTACAGTCCGTCTTTGAAAGATGGAGGTTTATGTATGTGTTTCCACTTGCCACATATTTTATACCAAAGGTTTATCCATACTGAAACTTTTCATTTGTATGTATTAAGTATATCAATTTTTTAATTTCTTGTTGCATATCGTTTTATTTAATTCAAATTTAAAATGATTTGTAGATTATTCAATATTTTATGTACCTATATGAAAAACTAAAAAAAATTTATCAATTATTTTTGAGTTAAAATTGTTTTTACATTATTTATATAATTGGCTCATTCCTAAAAGATTCAACTTAAAAATTGTCTTCCATTTTTATGGTTAAAATGTTTGTTTCTATATCTTTTTTTTTTTTTTCATCATTATACTGTATAACATAATGTGTTAAGTTTGTTAATAGTACATTAAGTTCATATATTTATCAATATTAACAATGTTAGACATTGTTGAGAATTAACTTAGTTTTTAGAAAGGTATTTTGAATTGATTTTGCTGTGTTACTATAATTGATAAATAATTTTTTGTTTACTTTTGACACTCATTATTTTCCATTGTTTGATTTGTCTGCATAAATATTATAACATTTATTTTTATTATAATTAATAATACCTGTTCTTATATTTGACTGATGAAATTGTATTTATATTTTGTTTAACATATATTTGTGAAATAAACTAAAAATGCTTTCACTGAATGAAATTTGTATCAAACATTGTGTTTTTCAGATGGTATTAATTTATTAATTTTTCTAAAAGTCAATACTGTACAGTGTGTGAACAGTATTATTTGCAGAATTTGTTTTTAACAAGATGTGAAGAAAATTTGTCATTCTATGCTTTACGTTTTCAATGATTTACTTAAGATTTGTATTTGTATGAAAAAGCTCGGGTTATTTACCATTATCTTGACAACAAATACAGAAACGTTTAAATAGGGTTTAGAAGATTCATAAAATTAAGTAACCTGTTCCCAAAATAAAATGTATTTTACTTCTAGAAGTACAAATACTTATAAAAACTGGTTAATTTTTTCATGATTTTGGACAGTGGATTAGTTGAAGGTAAAACTGTACTGAAAATACCAAATGACAACCATCATAGCGTAAGATTGTGATGTACGTAAAACCATTTCAGTGTTTATTTCTTAAAATGACAGATCACGTAAGGAATAGCCCCACTTGGGCAGAACACAATTTTTAATTACGTAACAATATTGTTTATTGATTATGTGCGTCATATAACCATTGGTGTACTGGAATATTATTTTATTGTAATAAAAGTTGTTTAAATAATATTAAATGTTCTAAAAATTAGTTTATCATCAGTGTACATTGAAAAAACAATATGGTTATAAAATTTGAGAAAAATATATCGCTGCTGTAGGTATTTAATTATACCTGATCTCAAGCTGTTGTTATTGACTGTGTAGCGCTATAAAAAATTATTTTTGATTTTAAAACGACATATTTTAATGGTTGTATAACAAAAATTTTAAATAAAACAACAAGTGTCGCAATGTGTTGCATACTTTTATCAGGAAACTTTGTACTTCTGCAGATCTATTTGCATTTCATACAACGATTAACATTTTTGTCAAAACAAATTTAAAATTATAATAAATTGTATAAAAACGTTATCATTCATTCAATTTACATACCGTCTCGTTCTACTATTGTTGTATTTAAAGCAATCATGATGAATAAATTCCAAAGTGTAATATAATCATTGTGTCAAACTCTATTTATATATACATATATTTAGTATAGTTTTTCCTGTTATGTGTAAATATAAACAAAACTATGTTTGTTCAATGTGTTTGCACAGAATTTCTTAATGCACTACAGTAAACTAATTATGTCTAGAAATAAGAATTGGATGAAAGTTTCCTCAGAACATCACCTTTTATACATTTTTCGCTAATAAAAAACACACTGCACGGTCTGTAGTAATTAGATGACGTAGGTACCTGGACCGTTCCATACCCAGGTCTGTAAGGGTATAAGCCCTTGCTCCCGAGATGTCAGTTAAGACTTCTTTTTTTTTTTATTGATTTTATTTCCATTGATTTTATGATAAAAATGTATTATAAAACCAACGGTTTCACCACAAAAATAATCACAAATCTTTGAAACTGTAATTTTGTCACATTCACGTGATAAATACTAATTGTACTTAAAGAAATATTTGTTTGAATCTCAGATATATTTGTGAGTCAGGAAAAAAATTAGTACTATTTTACCATTTTGACCGTAAAAATGTGAAATTAAATTTAAGCGGGTGGCGCGTCGTCGGTGCTGGTTATGCATGGTTAGGCGTTTTTGGATTACTGGTTACCCAACCGTGGTTGGTAGAGTAATTTCGATAACGCACTCTGGGGATAACAGCTGATAATACAAACTCAGATATCATTACAAAATATTGTGTTTTTTTAAACTTCACCACGATTTTCTGGTTACGTTTCACGTTTCACTTGAAATATTAACGAGCTTGGCCACCAAACCCGTGTCAAAATATGCCTAAGACCGATCAATTTTTTCGCTTTTATTAGTGTGAACATTTAATATAGTTGAATTTTCAATTTGATTTCATAGAAATTTAGAGATCAAATTATTTGGGTTCGAGTCGTTTTTATGATTTCA
Source organism: Hormaphis cornu (assembly GCA_017140985.1). Lineage (NCBI taxonomy): Eukaryota > Metazoa > Arthropoda > Insecta > Hemiptera > Hormaphididae > Hormaphis > Hormaphis cornu. The sequence goes on from CM029362.1 coordinate 20,839,569, forward strand.
AACGCCTGTCTCCGTCGCATTTCAAAGAGTTGCAGCAGCTTCGTTTTTATCCAAGGTAGGTTTTGCGTGAATTTTACGTCAGACAAATTAGTATTTGAATAATCACATTAACTTCGAACATGAATTTATACAGTTTGTGAATGTAGAAATGCATTTTATAGTGGATACAAAATGAATTCAATGTATGCATTACATTGGTCATACTAACTTTTATAAAACCTGTGTAATACCTATTGTTATACCTTATAGATATTGTTGGTTGATATTCGAATGCTTCATTTTATAATTTTGATAATGATGTAATAAGATATAGTAGATTAATATTAGGTGTGTATTGGTTTATTTATTGTGATGATTACCTATTTTTTTAGACAGTTATTATTGCTTAAACTATCTAATTTTGTACGTAAAGTTTCTTCTTTCGCAGCACCTCAATAATATAATTTAACTTGTATTATGCCTGATACAAAACGTCAGTACACAGAATGCCCAAAAACTACTGACAAATTCCCCAAGATCCATGTGTTTTGTTTTTGAAATACGAACCTCAAATAGATAATAAATGGTTGTTTAATAATCGCGGTAAGAATTGAAATATTTTTTTAAATTAGATGGCTGTACTTACTTTTATTTCGTTGTGATTTAATTATGTATAGAAAATTACTGTCACTAAACAAACCCCAGTTACACAATAGGTATGTTTGTCTAAATAATATTTTAACCTTGGTGGTAGTCAATGTTAAAAAAATTAAACAGTTCTGCTCCAACAGTTTATACTACTAATAGTAATAGTTTTAACTCATTTCAATTTTTTTTCAAAAGTTTTCTGTGTTGAATCAGAATGTACTCAAAAATACTGTCAATTGTACCATCTTTAAAATTATCAATGGGAGTTTTTTTTTGGGGCGTAAATTCCAAAATACATATTAAAAAGTGACAGTACTTTATTTTGAAAATTCATATTAAGCACTTAAAAAGACAGTATAAAAAACAAATTTTTTATATAAATGAGTATAACTCATATAAGTGATTAACTGTATTTATGTCAAAAAATTGTTATCATTGAGTTTTGAGTTATTCAAGAGTTTAAAGTGTTCAAAAGCCTTAATTTGTTTACTATTCAAACATACGTGAATTCAATGAAAATACAAAAAAAAAAAATAAGTAGGTAAATTATTTATTAGGTTTCTATCAACTATATTGACGTTATTCTTTTACAACTATCTAAGGTACTAAATGTTATGTTTGTTTTTCATTTACAGGAAATTGATTTGGCAAAATGTCTAAAAATTTGAAAGCAATTAGTTCATTAAAAGGTCATTCTGGTATTGTATGGAACGTATCATGGCATCCAAAGGGACATATGTTGGCTTCATGTGGTGAAGATAAAACAATCAGACTATGGAATTATGTGGATGGCGATAAGAGCACACTAAAATGTTTACTAGCAGACGGGCACCAGCGTACTGTCAGAGCTATTGCATGGTCATACTGCGGTAAAAGTTTAGCATCAGCTAGCTTTGATGCAACTGTAGCTATTTGGGATAATAAATTTGGCCAATTTGAATGTAATGCTACTCTAGAAGGTCATGAAAATGAAGTTAAAAGTGTGGCATGGTCTAAGTCGGGTTCAATGTTGGCGACGTGTAGCCGCGACAAATCTGTATGGGTATGGGAAGTATGGGAAGATAATGAATACGAGTGTGCGGCCGTTTTGAATGCACATTCACAAGATGTAAAAAAAGTTGTATGGCATCCACATGAAGATATTTTAGCATCTGCTAGTTATGATAATAGTGTCAAATTATACATGGAAGATCCAGCTGACAAAGAATGGACTTGCATTGGAACATTAAGCTCACACACTTCGACTGTCTGGAGTTTAGCATTTGATAAAACTGGGGATCGAATCGTAACAAGTAGTGATGATCAAACAATAAAAATATGGCAAAAATATCTACCAGGTAAAATTTTTATTTATTTTATTAAATTTAAGGTTCACGTTATGTATAAATTTTTTTTAGTTTATGATAATCATAAATTATTATTTTTTGACAGATAATGCTCAAGGAATTTCTGTCGAAGATGAAAAATTTGTGTACAAATGTGTGTGCACATTAAGTGGTTATCACACAAGACCTATTTATGATGTTACTTGGTGCCATTTAACTGACTTGATTGCTACAGCATGTGGTGACAACTCTATTAGAATATTTAAGGAAGACGATCTATCCGATCGTAATCAACCCTTGTTTTCGTGTATAGCAAATGTTAGTGAAGCTCATTCTCAAGACATAAATTCTGTTCAATGGAACCCTGTAATAAAAGGAATACTGGCATCATGTAGTGATGATGGATTAGTAAACATTTGGAAAATGGAGACTGTATAAAACTGATTACTTTGGCCTAATCTTTATTTAATGTTACTATGTAATAATTTTATTTTGTAATAATGAATAAAAGTCTATTTTAATATACTTAAACTATGATTATTATTTAAAAAATATTGTTTACCAGGTTTATATTTTTACTCTTTAAGTATTCAATTAAATACAAATTTCTGTTGTTTTAAACATATAAATCAAAAGTATTCTTAAAGTCAGTCATTTGCAATCTTGGGAAATTTGGTAACTTTTATTTTTTGTATCTTTACAGTAATAAAAGCTCTTTTGCAGTTTTTGTTAAAATTATTTTAGTGCATAAAACTACAACACAATAAATTAATATTTGATTGGTGTGTTCTTTGTTTACAAATAATTCACTTTGAACACTAAAAAGTTGGACTGAAATTATATTATTGCAACATTGTTGACAACATGGTAACAATTCAAATGTCTCTTAGGGAAATGCTAATCATTTTTGAAATTACCGAGAACAACAAAAACCAGCTAGAAATATAAATGCAATCTTCAGAAACAGAGAACCAAGAATTGGGAGCTCAAAATAAAAAAAAATAAAAAAATAAAAACTTCTAATAAAGTACCAATTAACTTTCCAAACTTTTTAGTGCTACGACATTTTGTTATTGGACGCTTCCTCTGCCTGTATAAGTGTAAAAAATCACTGTGAAATCAATAAGTACCTGCATTCTTTGCTAGTTGCTGCGCTCTCAGAATCTAGAAACTCAAGGCTGCTAATAATAACTGAAATTTTGGACTACTTAATTTTGACCAGAACTGTTATAATACAGTATATATTGTATATAGCCTACAGGTTTGGTGAAAATTATTATACCTAACGTTATTGTTGTTGAAGCATCCTTTCCTTCAACTGGTATACCAGATATATAAGAATCTACCTTGCACGAGGATTTTCCGGCCATTTTAGAGAAATAAAAAAAAAAAATTGTACCTACGTTGTCGATTTTATTTTGAGGTCTTTTGCAATGTTCATGAATAATAATAATATTGTGTGTATTAAAGGTATTTGTAAATTATAACTAGTTATATAATAACTTATGGTCACCCATAGAGATTTTCAAAGGGGTGGTTAAAATTTTTAAATTTTAATCAACAACGCATCGTGTTATGCCCTAAGGCCTAAATGATCTCAAGATTTTGATGGGATTTTTTAAGTCATCCTCCTCTCCTTGCACCCCTAGGGAAATGTATGGCAAACTGGGGACATGATTAAATTTTGACAAATGGAGGGGCAAATTAATTTTTTTTTAGCAGAATTAAAGAAAGTGTTATTTTTATATGTGAATTTTGTTTATAAAATATTTTTATATTTGTATATATTTTTGTATTGATTTTTACAAAATTGGGTAAACGTTAATTTTTACTTTGTTGTGTTTTAGGAACTTAAAAATAATATTTTGGTCATTGACTCAAGATAATATTAATTTACATAAGTATTATAAACATCATGTGTTTGTCCCACTTTGGAGGTTTGTGGGAGGCGACCGTAAAGTCAGCCAAACACCATTTACTCAAAATAACTATAGGTGTTTTGTTGTCATTTGAAGAGATGAACACATCGTTGCATGGGCGCCCGCAGGAAATTTATCAGGGGGGGGCAAAAAAAATCAAACACCAAAAAGTAACTTTAAAGATAATATTATCTGAAATTTTTAGTTTATTATCAGCAAAATACATAATTATTGATTCATGTGTCATTACTAAATAAAAATTGAAGTCTTCGCGGTTGTTCTTTTGCAAATCTTGAAATTACTTGTTCAATGAATTGATTTTGTCTAACCTTAACTTTTTCACGGTGAACACTTAACATACATAAACCGTTTAATCGGTCTTCGCCTGTCGTAGATCGAAGCCAAGTTTTTACTCTTCGTAATGTACTAAATGCACGTTCGGCAGTGCAGCTTGTAGCTGGTAAACATAGGAAAATCTCTAATGCAACTGAAATACTAGGAAAAAATATTTCACTATGTTTTAATAAATCAATAATTTCCATTCTTTCAAAATCTTTTTTTTGCCAATAAACATACCAACTCTCACCTTCAGCTAATAAATTTTCAATTTTATAAAAACTATGAATATTTTTCAAGATTTCAACGTACTCTTCTTTTTTAATTTTTTTAAATAATGCTGGATGAAGGTGTTGTAATGAAAAAGCAACATTATTACTTTTTTCAAATCTTACCTTGATTGATTGTATTATTGACTCAATAATATATATAATATATTATATGGTAATATTATATATAATATGGTATAAAAACTGATACTCTATAATAGTCTTCGGGAGTTTCACTTGGACAATTGTTTCTATGTAACTGTTTTCCGGTAATTCTAGAGCAAGTAATCATAAGATCTAAATCATTTGATATAGATTTAGCATCAACAAATAGTAAATTAAAGCTTTTAATTGCATTAGTTCTATCGCTTTCAAACATTTCCAATAATGTCTCCACGTGTTCCCGAACTTTATAAAGTTCTATTAATTCACCTTGTAAAATATTAGTGACAGGTTCCAAAATAGCGCTGTATTTTGCTATTATAGTCATTGAAATTATAAATAAAAAATTTGAGGCTGAGGAATATAAATAAAAAGCACGTTGTCTTGTTTTGGTATTTATCATATCATTTATGGATAAAGATTGGAGACTTTGAATTATTGTAATAAAATTTTCAGAAAATACTCTAATACTTTTATATTTTGATGACCAGCGTGTTTCACAAAAAAGTGGTATGTTAGGTATTAAATTTCTTCGAAGTGTACTTTCACGATAAAATTTAATTATTTCTTTAATTGTACCAGTAGTATTACGAATAACCATAATTTTGTTTAAGTCATTAATAACTAAATTTAATCGATGACTAGCACAATGAAAAAATAAAGCTTTGGCATGACGGTCTCGAATTAGTTTAGCAACTCCACTTTCTTTTCCAGCCATTGTAGCACAGCCGTCATAACCTTGCCCACAAAGTTTAGTTAAATCAAGACCACAATTCACCATAAATGATAAAATTTCAGTAGCAATTGATTCTGCATTTAATTGATTTAGGGGGATAAAGCCTAAAAATTCTTCTCGTATCTTAAAAGGATTTGATTCTTTGTCTATAAATCGAATAACCATTGTCAGTTGCTCTATACCAGAAATATCTGCTGTTTCGTCAGAAATAATTGAAAATGCATTTGCGGCATTGGCTTCTCGCACTATGTCTTCTTTAATCATTCTCCCACACAGTGTAATTAGTTCATTTTGGGTTCTATGGGATGAGTATTTAGCATTTCCAACACAACTTGAAAAATGATTTTTTAACAACTCATCACCTGATTCAATACGAAAATCTATAAGATCGTGAAAATTACCTGAATCTGTTTTTTTTCCGCGTAAAGAAATGTCATGAGTTCCACAAAACAAAATAGTTGATATTATAGATTTTAATTTTTTTCTGTTAGTTTCTATCTCTTTATGCATTCCAACATTTACTTGTTCAATAACACTAATTTTTTTATCATTCATAATATCCATAAAATCTTTAGCTCTAGACATTGATTCAGAATGCCAATTTGAAGATATATGTTGTTTGGAAAAGTTATGAAAATCCTTATACTTAGTAAAAGGTTTTATTATAAATTTACCTTGTATACCTCTATGAATAGATGGTTTGAACAATACACATATTCGGCAAAAAGCTCCTTTCAAACCCTCAACAGCTGAATATGTCAACCATGACCCGTTTTAATTCAACCAATGGTGTCTAAATGCTCGTGTATTTCCTGGTTTTAAATCACTTTTAAAGTTATAAGTAGTGTTGGGTACCCAAGGATTTTGTAAAAGTTCAAGTTTTAAAGAATTGTCAATATTTTCTAGGTTTAAATATTTTCCAATGTCTTTTTCATCCGTTATCACTTTACTAGTTACATCACTTTTTGTATTTATAACAGCCGAAATACTTTTAACCTCACACGATTCTTTATTATTCATTTCAATTGATGAAATTGAGGGTTCAGAATCACATAACTTAGGTTTTTTAAAAAAATTTCTGATGTCCATAGTATTATAATATTAGACAATTGATTTCAATAAGTATAATAATGATTTATAAAAATAAAACTTGCTATAAAAATGTATAGTATAAAACGTACCGTATTTAGGTTTTGTTTGCGTGTTTCATTGACGGAAGTCTGCTGACAAATAAAACTCAAACAGTCGATCGCCACTTGTCATTTCAAACTACTTGATAATAACTTCTCAAATATAATAGACAATTGCCGATAGCCATCGGTCGCAATATTGTAACTGCACGTGACGATAAAGCCCTTTAAGTCAATAAAGATAAACAATTTTTGATGGGTATTACCGTATCTATCTTAGATAGATATCAATAAAATTGAATACGACAAGAAATCCGATTATTAATAATTTTTAAAATTGTATTTCCAAAGTCCAGGGGGGGGGCAAACGCCCTCTCTTGCCCCCCCCTCCGGGCGCCCATGCATCGTTGTGTAAAATTGAAACTATTTTGAACTCTAGACCGTTGACTTCCCATAGACTGGTGAATTTACATCAACAAAATTTTTCTTTCTGGTTTTTGTCTTTTTCGAGTGTGCTTTGCCTAAGGGCCAGTTGTTATTCATTGTGAGTACAAATTTTATGTGTGTGTATGTTTTGTGTGATCACATCATGGGTTATTGTTATTAGTCATTATTATATATTTTTTTTCTGTAACAATTATTACAACTTAAGTATTGCGAAATGTTGCATGCTTAAGTTACTTCATTATGGTTTTTAATTATTTTTTTCTTACTTTATTATTATGCAACATTGACAGATTGTTGGTCAGTATGTACTATATTTTTGTTATGTACAGATAATTAATTCAATAAACGGTTGTTTTATACTATCCATTGGAAACGTTGTTCGTGAATTATTTATTTATTATTTTTTTTTTTGAGCCGTGGTGTGGCTGATTACACCGCTAATGGCATCCACTTGGTGAGTGTACATCATGTATCTGTAGTAGTGTAGTTATATAGCTGAATATCACAAAAAATAAACGTTTTAACCCTATACGTTACCTTAGCGTACCCGTATAGCATCACGTTCCCCTATTTTGTCAATTTAATTAGCGGATTTTTGTTTTTGCAGGACCGTCGGCTTGGCCAAAACGGTGTTATTGCAGCACACCTGCAAACGAACGAAACGGCACGGCGATGAAACTGTCGGAAGTGGTGTCCACGCTGCGCAAAATGGCGCCGCTATCGCTGGCGGAATCGTGGGACAACGTTGGTCTACTGATGGAGCCTGACGTTCAGAAATCAATCAACCGCGTCTTCCTGACCAACGACTTGACCGAAGACGTGCTCGAGGAAGCGGAGGCGTCACATGCCGACCTGATCGTCTCCTATCATCCGCCAATATTTGCTCCGTTCAAACGCATCGATTCAGATACTTGGAAGGTATTGCAACGAGTTAACCTACACCCTCAGCGGCGTATGCAGGATTTTGTTGTTGGCGTTAACTGTGTATACTTATACGAGTAATAATATTGTAAATTTTAAAGTGAACTTTTTATCAATTTTTTAAATGTTTACAAAATAAAAATTTACAAACCTATATTTTGGACGTTTAACAAAAACGGTCGTTTGAATTACCTTCAGGAGAAACAAAAGCACAAAAACCGACTTTCTGTGTAAAATCAATTTTGCACATTTAACCACGTTGAGATGCCATTTTTTTCTATTCTTATAGTAGCCTTATATGTATAGTAGTTGACTACAAAGGCATCTTAAATTCAAAATTGTACAATAAATTATAATTCATGATCATAATGAAACAAAATTTTATACCAAAAATAGAAACAAGTATTGATGTGGCCAATGAGGAGGGGGGTTCTTGAGCCCTGTATACCCATACTGTATATCTGCCGCAGAGACAAATTTTAAATACATTTTAATGCCCAAAAAATTGTTCAAATTCATCATAAATGTATAAAAAAAAAAGTTTTGTTCACAATACATGAACATGAACGTTGTTTTTCAAACACTGCATTTTAGTGTACTTACTTACTGAGATTAATAGTTAGTACCTACTTATTCATTTATGGTTATTTTCAATATATATTTTTTTTAAATATATAGGTAATGTAGGTAAAATACTTACTTAATTGTAAAAATAAATCCCTACTAATAAATGGTCAAGGACTTGAAGAACATCCTTGAGCATATAGTGGGTTGTTAAGAATTTTCAATCCAAATGTCCTCCTACTGTTACACTAAATTATTTTCAAATTTCTTTTATAATTTTTTTGTTTTTATAAGATTATATACCTCTCCCTTGCGTTGTCTTTATATTGGTACAACCAGCCAGAACTAAAAAAAAAGTGCACATTCATTTTTTAATTTTTGTTTTAACAATTTATAGAGCCGTATTGTAAGACGCTGTTTGGGCAGAGGAATTGCTGTTTATTCGCCCCACACTTCATGGGATGCTGTGGAGAATGGCTTGACTGATTGGTTGATAAGTTGTTTTGGTAAGACTCGTGCAAAATGTATACATTGTGTTGATAAAATAAAAAAGTTTTCTGGGGCATTTTCAAAAGTATTTTTAAATGACAACTGCACACTCTCAATAAGTTTATGTACAAAAAATTGTTTTCAAAATTCATAAAATAATGAAAAAATTTTAGTTGGAAACTTAGAAGTGTTTTTATCAATTTTAAAAATAATTTAAAATTAGTAAAAGAGAGATCTTTTTGTTCCTTTCCTATGATTAAAACTACCAAAGTACGTAACATGATATTTGACACATAATATTTTTTTTTTTTTTTTTTTTGTAGACCTCTTAACTATAGTACTGTGGTGGTTTTTTTTACTACACTAAAAAAAAAACTAATTTTTATAATTTTTAAATATTTTTTTTATTTCCTTTGTGTGGTTGGATTGTATATATTTATGCATTTCCCAATATTATAGATGGTTCAGTAGTTCCAATAGTGCCGCTCAATGTAAATCCTGAATTTAGTCATGTTGCAACATTTACATCCTTAGAGAATATTGCATGTAAATCACCGATGGCCGGAAAACGAATCATAGAATTATTGAATAGCGAGTTTGATGAAGAATCAAAAAAAAACTTCAAGTAAAAAAAATTTATAATATTGAATTCAAATCAATAACTTTGATTACACTTATTTACATAATAGAGTTTTGAACTTCAATGAAGCTCAACTACAACTGCTGTGTAATTCCAATGTTATGATATTTCTAAACAAAATTGCCAAGTCTCATGGATTTTACTTCCACGTCAATAAAAACGAATCGGTCAGTGTTTTAAAATATTTTATTTTCCTTCATAATATTGTTAAAGTTTAAATCACTTACAGATACCTTCAAGTGATACCACTGTGGGCGCAGGACGTTTATGTCAATTTAAAAAAGGGGAAACCATCGGCACTGTTGTACAAAAACTAAAAAAACATTTGAGTGTGGACAATTTAATGGTTGCATTGGCAAGAGGATTGACAATGGGTAAGTGAAGTAATTATTTTTTTTTTTTACTTCATCAGTTAATGTATTTGTTCATCATTTCTTCATCATAATGTATTTGTTTCACAAAAACAAAAAATCTAACTTGCACCTTATACCATATACCCATATTAATTAACTATTCATTTTAGTTTTGTTTAAAATATTTTTAATCATTATCTTTTGAGCTCAACTGAAGTAGATTTTGTTAAAAATGATAGTATAAGTTTGAGGTAGGTTTATTTTTTACCTCATTGCATACGTAGGAGCTTACCGTTACCACTTTTTGAAGTTTTAAATTTAACTGAAGACCTGTGCAGTGAATAAAAACAATTTTGAACTTAAATGCTTTACTACTTTTGTATATATGTCCTAAAACGTGTAATACATTGAAGTATTGTCCTTAGAACCTTAGTACCAACTGTGATTTCAAAATGTTTTCGATTACAAGACATAATGTTCAAAATTATTTTTTATTCCTCATTTCTATTTAACCACAACTTGGTGTCAATAGAAACCATCATAGTTTTTCTGCTGTTTAATTAATGAATGATGGATAAAAAACATTTTAATATTTTTCTAAGTAAAATTTAATAAAAAAAGGTCTGCTTGTATTCAAACAAAAATAATTTTTTTAAGGATATTAATGGCTTGAAAATCTTCTTTGATCTATGAAAGTTTCATTGTACCTATAGTATGTCTATTTGTTTGAAAATTATTTACTTAAAATTTTTTTTTGCTTTATGGAGCAACTACAAGTGCGTTTCCTCTGCAAATATTATGAAGTTATTGTCTTATTGAATATTCAGTTTCTGAATTCTTATTTTGCGTTTCATTACAGAATCAACCATCTTCTCAGCGGCGGCAGTTGCGGGTTCCGGTGCATCCCTGTTGCGAGGGGTCAAGGCTGACCTCTACTTGACTGGCGAAATGTCACACCATGACGTGCTAGACGCTGTTCACAACAACACAACAGTTGTGCTGGCTAATCACAGCAACACTGAGCGCAACTACCTTAAGGTTTTTGCCAGTAGGTTGGCCAAAGAAATACCGCAGATGTATGTTCACGTCTCAGTGGTCGATAAAGACCCTTTATTGTTTGTCTGAGCCTAATAATTTTTGTAAATTTAACTGTAATTCATACTTTTAACTAACTTTTAATAACCGTACCAGTGGTGTCTTGGTTTATGTATTCACATTTAAATGGTTATATATTGTTATTTACCATTCCAATAGATTACGTTTTTTTTCTTGAGAAATAAAACTGAGCGAACTATGCATAAAAGGACACTCTAAATTTGACAGTTTTCCATCTAACCTTACCTACCTACGTGTAGTAGATATCTGAAAAATTACTAAAGTTGCTCACTGCAAACAAAATGATTGTTGTTTAATCTTATTTTTAAAATATTTTTTTACGGTTAAAATTTCAACTGTAAAACTCAAATTATATATAATATAGGTGCCATTTTTTGTTTATTTTGCATTTATTATGAGTTACTTTAATTGTAGAAGAATCAAAACTTTCAAGTCAGAATTGAAGTATAGTTAAAATCTTATTCAGCGGTCAAAAAAAAAAAAGCAATAAAATCCGTAGTACTTAAGTTTTAAAAAATTGTAGGTTTAATGCTAGACAACTATACCTATAGATACATTTAATATTCCATATTAAAGTAGTTAAGTATATTATATGGAGCGCGACAGAGTAACAAATGAAAAAGTTTTGGGAAGAATTAAAGAAAATTGAAAAATTTGGAAAACTATAACTAATAGAAAGGATAATATGATAGGGAATAGTGATAGTCAACTGAAACTGATGATTGAAGGATATGTTGATAGTTAAACTGGAAGAGACATATCAACGCATGCAGGATTCATTTTAGATCAACTTCTTTGAAATTTTCACATGTAGTTAAATTTCAACTCAATTCTAAGTAACATTTTGAAAAGTCAGGATTGAAAACAGTTTTGGATTCTAGTGTCTTTCCTTAGTACATACTACATAGGCATGTCTGATCTTAAAATGTATTGTCTAGGTTTGTGATTATTATTGTGTTTTTTTTTTTGTTTAAATTTTTAATCAAAAAAAGAAATACAAACTCATTTAAGATACATTATTTTTTTAGTAAAATTATATTCGTACGTCATAGCACTTCTTAAGGGTCTTTGTTGCACTGGATTTTTATATTTTATAATGCAAATACTATGGTCCCAGCTGTTCCATAAAATAATAGGGTTATCCAATTTTTATTTTGAAAACAGTTCTGAACACGTTATAATGTCTATTATGTTTTTACTACATGATTTTTGAAAATATTAATTTTTTTTTAAATAAATAATAATTGAAGTATTGAAATTATGACTGTACTTGATCAATTTTGAACGGCCATCAAATTATGAAAACTTATTTATTTGCAAAATTATCTTGTAAAAACAGTGTTTCAGTACTTGTCTTTAATTCACAATCATGGAAATACAAAACGATATGTTTTTAAAAATAAGAATACGTATCGGCATAACTCATAATACATTTATGCTATTGATATAACGATTAATTGCTCCCAAATGTCTAATACATGGCGTTTCTTGATATAATCACGAGTTCAGAACCATTTTCAGAACAAAAGTTGGAAATATACATACTTAGTTGTATCACACAATCCATGAACAACAAAGACCCTTAATACGTATATATGTTATAAGAGATAAGTTATAAATTTAACTTAACAAATAAGTATAAAAGAGGTTTTAGTATATTTGTATGTACGCGTCATTATTTATAATATGTTTATGTGGACATTTTAGTATTCTTCAAAAAAATGTATGGTAGATTATGAACAAGTAGAGTAGTGTACAAACATCCTCGTCGTCCATGATAGAAGACTTTAATTTTTTTCACTTTACTAAAAAAAAAAAAATAAAAACAAAAATAGTGTTAAACATTCTAAATTGCGACACCACAATGAGACATCATAATTTATATAATTTTAAATCGTTTAAGTCTTACTGCATTCTACAGTTCCAGTTACTGTTAGTTATTATCATTTATACCAGCATTGTGATATATTTTATAATATGTATTTGTAGGCGCTACTTATTATGCGTTATTAAAGCTTTCCATGTCCAAAATGTAGGTTTATACAACTCAAGCATAATATCAATAACCAATTGTATTGTGTACAGCTTTTCTCCAGAAGCGTAAAAATATGAAGACAGTTATTGAATTTTTATTTTTTCAAATACATAATATGCAATCGTACATATTTATACAAATTTTAAAACCGTAACGTCAAGTTATAAATTTGATCAAAATTATTTTACCAATGAAAATCCAGAAACTTAACTATATCTTTACTCTGTACTCTGAATGTTTTCTGAATAGTTCCACACTGCGCGTAACATTTGAATTTCCTATGTGATTCATTGGATTTTAGTGACTCCCCATGAATAGTGTTGTAGATTTTTTTTAAGAAATTGCTTTTTACATGTAAATGAGAACGAATCACAAAATGTTTCAATACTCGAAGGTACGCACAGTTTAAACTAAAATTGTGGACATGTAGTTTTTACAAAACTGTAATTTAAAAAAAATGAAAATTAATAAATGAAATTTTAAGTAGGTGTACCTACCTACTTGAGCTACTTAATGTTTTAGTTTTTACAAATTGCGTAATCATACTGCTGCGTAGCATTTATATGGACTATAATTAATGTTGTACCATATTATTATCAGAATAAAACTATGTTAATTTTAGGCAGGAAAATTATTCACTTACACCACTGCCGAGATAGATAGACACGCCAAATGCATCATGATTTGTTGGATGGAAATAAAAAGTCCAACAAGTATCGAGTAAAAAAATAGCAAGCTGTGTTAATTGTTTATTGTAATAATAATTTTTATGTAAATAAATATATAATAGGTGTGAAATGTATGAATCATGGTTATGAAAACATACTAGTCATACGCTTTGAAATTTGAATTCACAGACTTAAATTATTATCAAATACACGCAATATTAAAATTTTGTACCGTGGCAGTATACACACAGAACATATAATCGGTGGACAATCAAACACGAGTAAAATAAAGTGATAAAACATAGTTAGGACAAATTATATAAACAGAATAATTATTATTTGATGAGTGCAACTACTAAAAATGATTAAAATTTCTGAGGAACTAGTAAAGTAAAAATCATTTTAAAAAAAATAAAAATAAAAAGACAGTAAAAGTGATAAACTCTTTTACAAGTGGAACATTCATATAAATAGGTATACATAATATTATATTATGAGTATTGAGTAAAATAAAATTATTTAGCGGTTAGCACTATAGTATAGCTTTATAGCTAACTTGCTATTTCCACTATGTATACGTGTATGTAGTAATTAGTAGATAATGTTGCTTGATTTCTGAAAAAAAAAAAAAAACAGAAAAACTAAAGATAAAAATTTTGTATTAGTGGCTGCTAGTGCTGTTAGTATTTATTTATAGTTATAGAGCAAAATGCAAGAGTGTTAGGTTACATATAATCAGGGCTGGGCATTAACTCGTTAAAAGTTGAAATTAAGTTAGTTAACTCTCGTTAACTTTTAACTTAATAAGTTCGTTTTTGTTTCATTTAACCCTAAGTTAATCTGCAATAATTAAAAAAAAAAAAATTTGTTTTATAATTCTTTAAAAAATGAAGTAGGTAAGAAGAAAATTTTGAAAAGAAAATACGAAAACAATTTTTTGAACCGGTTAAGACTATTATTATCTGTATTTTAAGTTACATTTTTTTTTTTTTTTGTAAGTCAATTTTTAATCCAATAAATGAAAAAAATTAACTTTTAACTTTTGTTTTTTCAATAAACCTAACTTAATGAGTTAAAAACAGTTGTCAACTCGCCCAGCCTTGCATATTATAATAGTAGTTATAACTTAAAGACAAAACATGAGTTATACACGGATAAAACTACAAAATAGACGTAGCCAGGGTGGTAAAACACGAATTATTATACGCGCGGTCACAAAGTGTCAAGTCAAGTATTATACGACTTATCCGTATAGAATACCAATAATTTTGTGAAAGTTTGAAATTTTAATTTGCGAACCTGCATTTATAATAGTCTAATCAAATATTATTCCTATTTTAACTAGAACTCCTTATGATCAAGCTTACGGAAAAAATTAAAAAGATGTTAATTTAACGTTTAGGTAACCCAACAAATTGATTTAAAATTTATGTTGAACTCCACTCAAAAATATCCTAAAATTACGTTGACACAAACTAAAGATTGCACGAAATTCAATAAATATTAGGTAAATCTATTAATTTTTATTACTACTATACCCTACATTCACACGTAGTTTATATATTTTTGTACGAAATTTGTGTTTATTATGTCAAATGTATTTTTTTTTTTAACATGAATCGATTCCTTTTCATCGAACGAAAATATTTCTCTTCCTAGACGTTTTTTTTTTCTCTATACATTATACAGATATTACTATTCGTCGCGTATTAGCCACTATGGCTATTCAAAGTTTTTAGGTTGAAACTGACGAACATGACTGCATTTTATAGCAGCAAGCAGGATGGATAACGAGGAAGCCGTGCAAAACGCCGGTTCGAACGACCAAAAGAATTACAAACGTTCGAAAGATATTTTTTAAATGCATACAGGAAGGTTTCGAGTGGGCCGATAATGGAATTAATGTCCGGTTCAGTTGAAAATTACAGGATTTCGCGCGGTACAACTGTTTTAGTATTGAAGTGTAAATTTGGATGACGAGTCAGAATTCCATCTAAAAGCTTCCTGCAGACATTTGAATTTTTCGCCAATTTTTAGCCAGGGTATAAGTATTTGCTGTATTTCACGAAACCAATGCCGCCGCGACGTACAATATTTTGATCGGAATATAACACCGCTCCCACGCTCGTCATCGTTCTTTGCCAATTATTTTTGCGCGTATTTATAAACGTATAATTTTGTTTTCGAAACATCGAACGCCGTTCCAAAAACATTTTTTCCCGCCTCTCACACGGTCGATTATAATCGTTTCTATAACGCGTTAATTACTGTAGTACGCTGTGCACGAGTTGAGAAACTCTGAGTAGTAATAGTTAAGAAAATAATTATCGTATGTTTAAAATGACGACAGTTTTTCAACGGGTTTTTTCGGGATTACTTTGGAAACTTGGAAAATAAATTGTATCGGATATAATTATTTGTTATAATGATCGATTTTATGTTATTTAACCCAAGCAAAAACAAATCGATCCATAATTTCTTTTAGATACAAGAGTAACATGTTAACATTTGAATGCTCCGACATCACGAAAAATTTGGAATAGATTGTTGTTTTAGTACCTACTTATTAGACAATGTATAAAATTAAAGATAAATATTGATAAGTTTAGGCACGAGTGTTTGTTTCAAAATTCATTAAGAAACTGGATTTAAATGTATTTAGCTGTTTAAAAATCAAGTCATCTAAAATATTTGTACTTAATGTTTTGACGTATAAAAAATATGTGATTTCTTAATAATTTGTTACCACCTAATGTTGAACTTTTACTCCCTATAGGTACCACAGGCTTTTTACGAGCAGAGCTTATGAAAAAACATTACGTAAAATTGATATTTTTATACCTGTAATTTGTTTTGGACGACAACAAATACATATTGTTATTATCAATATTTTAAGTTATCATAAACGTTTAATACTTTTGTGGCGCCTACCAATATTATAAATACGTGTTTTAACTTTAAAGCCGTTTAAAATTATTTCGTTGTTAATATCACAATTTATTTTCGCGCCGCAATCGTGTGAAATGTAGATAGGAGGTATCTATTTTTTTTATTTTTTAGCGAAGTAAAAACCGATCGGCTAGAGTCCCGTGAACAATTAGAAAAGAATGATATTCATTATGAAATTTTAAAATATCTGAAAGTATTTTATAGTGCTCATGTTCCGTTTAAACGAAAACGGCAAACACGTCTTCACGGCTGGCTACGACAGGTGTTAGTGTGTAAGTCGTATTGTTATATATTAAGCGTGTGATGTACATAATGTTAGGTATTAGGTGTACTATTTCAGTTTGAAATGATTCATAACAATACGAATGCGTTAGATGAAATTGATTAACGTGTCCGAAAAAATGACGATGTAATCCAACACCACGTTTTACCTATAATAACAATTGGATAACGACACAGAATTTGTTCACGAACAACGGATTTTTTAACGAATCGCTGTGCAAAGTATGAACGTCTGTTTTCAAAATTAAACTCAAGCGAGACGTCAAAGAGTCTGAAGAAAAAAAACTGGATTTGTTTTAAAACGCTTTTTAAACTGTACATTGGTTGGCTCGTGAAAATCAGTGGCCGCTACGTGTACTTAAGAGCGGCGGTGCGTCTGATTTTATGGGGCCCCTCATATAGATGTATGAAACATAAAACAAAATTTGGGAACCTTTAGTTTTCGCTGAAATACGCAAATTTTTTTTAAAACCAAATGCGTGCGGCACAATGATACTATAATGAGACGAAGGAGTACACATACGTTTTCCAAGGATAATTTTTTATCCGTTATTTTTACTTCAGGCATAGCAGATGTAGTTTTCACGTAACTTTTTTTATGATATCCGATGTATACCAACACTGAGTGGACACGTCTTGTTTGAAGAAAAAAAAATGTACCAGCGAGTTACAAACGTTTGCATTTGGGGTTTTCGTCGGGGGCCCCGTTTAAAAGTCACAGCCGAAGGGCTCTGCGGCCTCCATGTACCTATGTCGTCTGAGCGTATGTCTGATGGAAATTCTGGCAATCTCTGACCGATAAAAACGCGGGTTAAATGCTTTGAACCGCGTAACGATAATTTTTGTACACAATATACGGACATAATAGCTGGTGTACGTATCAAAATGCAGGCACTGAACAATCACTGCACCCAAAAAACGTCATGCGCATGTTTTTGAATGTACTTCAAACATTATACGAGACTGCAACGCGTGCATTCAGCGATCGCATGATTTGAACGATTATAATAATGATGCGTTTATGGAGCAGTGGCGTAACTGAAACTGTTGTAAAAAAAAATAGTCGAAAATTGTAAAAATTTGTCGAGAAAAAAAAACGGTCTAAAAACAAAATGGCGGCACGAATGGTAAACTACGGTAGTTTTTTCACGTCGGAGGAGTTTGCGATAAATTTTTTTTTTTTCTTGAAATTTCGACGGTTTTTTTGCCGAGTTATTGCGTTTTTAAAATGTGCGCATCTGCAGCGACGCATCCTCTACATATTTAACACCACTGCTGCGGTCTCGCCTGCACGTATAAAAAACAAAGACGCAGAAATCGAAATAGAGTGTATACCGAAAACAAAAAAAAAACTACACGAGAAACGTTCGTGATTTGTACTAATAGTTTGATAGGTACAGTTACGCCACTGCTGTTAATAACATGAAAACAACCAGAAACTCGAAAAACATTTTGTTTTTCTTTTAGAAAAAAGTTCCAAAAACCGTTCAACCGAAAAAGATGTCCGTACTATATAAGGTACATCTTGTGCGACGTGTCAGCTGCTTACTGTCGGGTCGTCCTATGAAACGCGTCGACCGGTGCCAGTGCGTGTTCTGCGCAGATTGTGCCGGGCGCACGTGAGCAGGGGTGCAGGGGCGCTTTGTGGTCGGGGGGAAATCGTTTTTTTTTGTTTTGTTTTTTTCTATTTTTGTGTGCGTTCTACGCGATAGTACAGCAACCTGACTTACAGCCGAACAATCCCTTGGCCTTGGAAAACATGCTCTTGGCCGGTTCCCCGAGGGCGTCCCGTTTTTCGTTCAACAGCTCGTCCGCCTGTTTCATCTTGTCGTCCACCGCCGAGCTCACCTGCGGATCGGTATATCCAATAAAAACAAACGTTTAATAAAACTTTTCGTTGTTATTTTTTGCAACGCGTCTATATCGACTGATACCGGTTTGGCCATAAAATCCTTAACATAGGTATATACACAGGTATGTAATAATATGATGATGATGATGATAAACGAAAGGGTCAGTCTTGTATAAATAGTACAACGAATATTATTACATAATATTATAATAGGTACCTACTATATTTTAAAAAACTACTTTTTTTTTTTTTTTTTTGATGCGTTCCAAGTGCAGGACGTCGTCTCGAAAATATATCCCCTATTAATGCGTTAGGTACCCGGGGACGGATAATTTTTTTGAACTGCATTGTTGGAATCCTGCAGAAAAGGATACTGTGTTTGTTAACGTGCGTCGTTACGACGAGAAACATTCTAAAACAAGACCGCGGTGAATAAAAAATGTCAAGTTTTTTATAAAAATTTTTTTTTTTTTGTATGAAACTCGCAGACATCAGAATACTGCAATTATACGTCATATTATACACGCACCGTTTTATAAATTACGCCGTTTTGAATAAGATAATTTCTACGGTAATCAGATAAATATATGGCATTCTACATAACTGCAATAGCTTATTATGTTTTGTTGAAGTCAGAACTGATAATTTTTTAATTGAGGCAGTCTTACTTTAAGCGCGTTTTATCGCACGTTTAACGTCTAGAGTGCAGACAGGCTGCAGTTATGAAAATATGTTTTATCGGAGGCCAACGATCTGATGTGTAAAATAATATTTTTTTTTTTCAATAAAATATTCACGAAAATAGATTTGATACGCATTTGAACCATGTGACCTCACGAGGTCTGTAAATTAAAATATAAAAACGAAGCCATCAACAAGTTTTAATTTGCGATGTATGATTTACCAAAGAGCGTATAAATAAATACCCCCTGCCAAAACTAACGTATTTGCTCATGTTTAAAAATAAAATAAATAAAAAATAAAAATAAATAATTACAACCTGTATATATTATCGTTAACAAGCCGTATACATAGTAGATATAATAATTTACAATTTTAGGTGTTTCAGAAAAAGGAAAAAAAAAAACTTTTGTGTTTGACGAAAATCTTCTTGGAATTTTATCGGCTACGAAGAAACGTCGAACGGTATTTGTAGATTCGAGTAAACACGGTGAAGTAAAAAAAACTTAACAAGAACAAAAATTCGGATATGCTGCAGGTGAGGAGGATTAGTTCAGGAGAATAAAATGTTCAAGAATACCGAAACCCCCTATTCCGTCGCACTCAAAATTCTAAACGCTTTCGAAAAATCTTTTGAGGTATATTTCCAAAACATGCAAAAATAAAATTTTCTACTCTAAATGTTGACTGAAACACCATCGACCGATACTTATGTGATAACTATATTTCTGTTCAATAATACAAAACACATGTCTACTGGCAAGATGCGAAGCAGCATTTAAACTGTTGACTAACTACACGCTGTATAACAATCAAAGAAACCATGACTGATGTGATACAGTGCAAAAATCGTTGAAAATCAAAACATGAAAACGTTTGTGATAATTTTTCTACGCTACGTATTTTAATATGTAACATTGCGGTCTCACCTCGTTGTCAGACGAACGCGCGTAAAACGCGTATAGAAAACAATATTATACAGATAATACAGCTACATAAATGTACACAAAAAGCGAATATATTTTAAAATAAACTTTAAAAAATATTTGTTTAATAATTAAAATATATTTTTAAGGATTCAATTATTTCGACCTTAATATAATGAAAAATAAGTCATAATTATTATTGTCAGACACATTTACCATGCGAAATAACGTTTCGCGTTATGTGATTTAAAAATGTTAAAGTGTTTATAAAATTACAAAAAATAAAAAGATATTTCTAACGAATCGCGAGGTTGGGTTTTTAGGGGAGGCGGCAAAGTTTCTCTCTTAAGTGCAGACATCAAATAATGATGCTAAATATTGGTGATAAGATATAGGTAATGCGTAAATAGTCGTAGTCACTCTTTCGCTTTTTAAATTAGCTGTGTTTTTCTACAGTCTCTCTCCACTGTAAAAAATAAATAAAAAATACCTTTAAATTGTAATAAACGGATCAGTTCCAACAGTCCTTTAAAGGCCGCCCCCGTGATGACCGAGGCTGGGCATGTTAACAACTTTTTTTAACTCGTTAATTAAAATAACAAAACTTTAAGTTCAGTCAATAGTTAATTTTTTTAATTTATGAAATTAAAAGTTGACTAACAATAAAAATACGTTAACGAGTTAATTAACATTTTGATTAGAATTAACTTAACTTTTTAACTTTTGTAGAGTCCCAGCCATGATAGCTACTATAGCCCGGGGGGGGGGGGCCTCAAGAAAAAAGCTCAAACACCTGCACCAAGGAAATAATTCGCCTCCCCTCATCCTCCTCCTCCTTCTCCTCCCAGCAACACCATTATTAAATCCTCCATCCCCTAACGCGCTCACCTGTTTGGCGGCGTCGTCGACGAAACCCTTGGCCTTGTTCGACGCGTCGTCGACGATCGGGTTCAATTGCTTGACGCCCTCGGCCAGCGCCGTGTTTACCTGCTCGGAAACGTCACCGGCGATCGGCTGCAGCTTCTTGGCCAATTCCTGCGCAAGCGGGTTGATCTTGTCCTGCACCGCCTGGCCCACGGCCGGTTTCAGCTGCGCCGCCGTTTTGTCCACCAGCGTCTTGGCCTCGGACGCCACCTGTCCGACGGCCGTCTGCTGTTCGGGCGCGGCGGGGGCAGGAGCTGCAGCGGGGGCAGGGGCTGCAGCGGGGGCAGGAGCTGCAGGGGCGTCAGCCGGAGCAGTAGCCGCAGGTGCCTGTTTGGTCCAAAAAAATTTGTAACAACGTGCGATACACACACACACACACACCGCGTGCAGAATGCGATCCGGGGACAAAAGATTGGATTATTATATTTTGCCGGAAACGAAATGTTTTGTAAAATTATAAAACAATACTGTTTTTTTTTTTTTGGTAGTAAATGGCGTTTCGAAAAGTATTTACAGTATTTTGTCTTTGAGGGGTTGTAAAATTGTAAATACCGGCTGCACTCGTCCGGAAAAAGCACGACTAATACCTCGGACGCCGTTTTCCTTCAAATTTATATGCTTGTCGTCGAAACCGGCCGGGATATAATCGACACAGATAAGTTTTATACGATCAGTTTTGACGGGAAAATGTTCGCAGATCATAAGCAAACCTGATTTCGGGAATATTCTAAGTGGATGGGACTGCATTTCGGTCCCCGGATCGTAATATTTTCCGTATTAAAATCACACACTTGTGCAGGTGTCGCATGCGCGCATACTTTTCACTGTTATACGATAAGTTTAGTACACACGTGCTTCCCAACTAGTTAACAACAAACGATTTTGTGAGGAAAACAAATTTTTGAAAGCGTTAAAAAAAAAAAAAATGTTTTTTTTAAATCTAAAACTTACACATTTTAGAAGGGATGGCTCGGCCGTATACATATATGTAATTAAACGATTAAAATCGTATGGCAGGTATCCCATGATGTTTAAATCGTAAATACGTCCACACAATAAATGTAAATCGTTGCGTCCACATACCAAAATATACATCACCAAGTATACATCTCAAATCGTACCACCAAATCATAAACGCGGTCAAAAATCCAGAAATTTAAAATTTGTCAAACTACGCGTCATGCTACGGCGTACGCTTTACATTCATCTAAAACTTTTGTGATGTTAAAGAAAACAAATTTTCTAAGAGCGCATACACTGCACTAATGCATATTTTAAACCGTTTAAATGCATATTTTGTTAGGTTGCGTTAATTTCCGAGCCTTATATAAGTGTGTAACATAAGAATTTAAAACACGCAGTATAAAAACAGTCTGACAGCTGGCGGGAAGAAAAAATTCACAACATAGTTGTTGTTTTCAGTTGATTATTACGTCTAGAAAGTTTGACAATAGGTCAATTAACTTCTACTTCGACCTGGAGGCCGCGGCCGAATTAGTCTTATATACCTAGTTGTGCGAACATAAATAATTAGTCGAACGAGCAGAACAACATTATGAGTTTTAAATGAATGTTACCTAAATGCGGAGAAGAATTCGTCGACATGAAAACAGCAAAATTTAAATTCTGAGGCGTCGTAAACTGGTATAATAATATAATCCCGTAAAATCAAGAACTGAATTATGAGTTGTATAATTCTAAACGGGTAGGTTATAATTTATAAAGTCAATAATTTCTTTCCACGTAACTCTTAGAATTTCGTTCTGATATTTGGTAATTTATAACACTTATAGCATTCGATTATTTCACAATATATATATATATATACGAGCAGTGGCGCAACCAGGGGGGGTGTTTTGGGTGTCTGGACACCCCCCTTGGACCGTATTTTTTATTTAATAACTAGACGTATTTTGAAATATGTTACGGGGTAAGGTATTTTAATGAGACAGACACCCCCCTCAAAATAATCCTAGTTGCGCTACTGTATACGAGTATATTGGTATAGGAACCTGGTTTTATTACTTATAAAACAAAATATTGTATAACTTGTAGGATTTAAATTGTGAAGAACCTCTCTCCGTATAGCCTCAAACACTAAAAATATATAGAAGACATACAAATTAAAAGTATAAATATAAAAATCTATGATTCGGAAAAAAAATTCGTTACGATTTCCCGTTACACTAAAAATATTTCATATAGGTGCAATCAATACGTATCGTAGTCTTTAACATAAAACATATTTTGCTTGAGCGCATGGTAAGCCCAATCTATATTATGATAGTGAATAATTTGAATACGATTGCGAGATGAATTTGCGGTGTTTCAAATGTATGTATCGGGGGGCCGTTATTAAACTCATTATTCAGATGAAACCAAATTACTTTTTTTCTAGAAGATTTAAAGTTTGAACACGATTATTTTAAACGTACTATATCGAAGCAGAGGATGCGATGAAAACCACGAAAACTCAAAACGTTTCGCGTAACACGTCCGTTAACTCGCGGATAATTGATGACGCAAAGGGTGTAATAAAAATTGTATAATACATGAAATATGTACGTACAAATAATAAAGACACGTCCTTATCTTTACTCGGATTGTTTTTGTGTTGTCGCATCTTTAGAGTATTTATTTTGTTGTTTTCTACGCTCCGAGCCTATTAAAGTTATCGTTTGTACAATACGCAATATAGAGTTGTCATACTGCCAAGTAGGAAAAAAACGTTAACTAAACGAGAGCAAACACGATTCCGACCTTGAGACATCGTGCGTAACGACTGAATCGTGATTTATTAAAAAAAAATTAATAATTTTCAAACAGAACACTACCTATGATTTGGTACAAATTTGAAATAATCGAGTCGTATGACGTAATAATAGTAATAACGTACGTTGTATCTGCTTTTTTGTATACGCAGTATTGGGTATAATTTGCAAATCGTGTAAATACTACTTATTGCACTCGGATTTTTGCACACTGATAATACCATAGCTGCAGGGGCGTAAGGTAGCTGAGGGAGTCCCCCATCTAAATTATACAAAATTTTTTAATTTTTGTCTCCATCGTGTTCAGTCGGACAATTTTCCTTTGATAAAACGCATCAGCCCGTCCAAAAAATGCAAAAAAAAAAATCCATACGAATTTGTTATGTATCGCACTAATAATTGCAGGTTTTGGGACTTTCGCATTTTGTTGTTTATACTTGGAGAAAAATAGCAGCTGTACGCCTAATAAATTCATCGCTCGATGTTATGCGACACTATATCGGAAATTCGAATGCGCGTATTTTTACAGAGGTCTTGTACGAAAGTGCGTGTTTGTTAAATTTGGAGCATTTTTTCGTTGTATATTTAGATAATTTCTACGATCATTTAAAACAAAATTTACGAAGTTCTAACGGTAAAATTGCAGAGCGAAGCACTCGATTACCAAAAAAAAAAAAAAAATGTAATATTCTTATTTTGAATAAAAGAAGGTAGGGACCTACTTGGAAACGTATATTTTTTCAGTGCATAATATTTTAGCGCTTATAAATCATATTTTTTTTTAGTACCTACTGCAAGTCCCGAAATGTTTGACTTCTTCGTTTTACGCGTAAAATATGCATATTTTATCGGCGGCTGCCTGCAATGACGAGTCGACGGACGCATTTTTCGTGTCGATAAAGTCACAAAATATGACCAGCAAAAGGTCGAAAGGTGGCTCTATTATGGATACACCCTTCCGACGTGAATTATTAAAACGCGACGTCGTAAAAAAAAAGAAGAACAAAAAAAATACAGACCGATTTCCAGGACGACTATACACGACTTACAATGTTTTACATACCTATGTATTGTATTGTACAGTCACGCGATTCGGTCGGTGGTCATTCGAACCTTCGGGCAACCTTGGAAATCCGGGAAATAATGCATGGGACACGGGGAAAAAAATAAAAAAGCTAAAAAACATTACGTACTATATAATCATGGACGCCATTATTGGGTCTAACCTACATTTAGCGTGTTTCACGATCGCGCGATTGCATTGTTCTGGAAGCGAATATTTCGAGAGTATTGTTATACGTAATATAGCTGACGGTGATTCAGAGACGACACTGCATTTCGCATTCTGAGCAGCGACGAAAGTACGTCTGATTTTACAATAAATACCGTGGTTATTGTGTTTTTTTTTTCCTCTCCGTTTAATCATTTTTTTACGGGTGTAGGAGAAGTAAAAACGATGCGATAAAAATGATACGTGGACCGGGATGTGTACACGCTACTTATTCGAAGCGTTATCATTTTATTATTTTTCGAGTTATGGTCCAAAACATTTTTAAATGATATTATAATATGCTCCGAACGGTTTGAAATTCTGCTTTTTCGCGTAGATCTATAAATGCTCCGCGATCTTAACGTGTGGTTTTCGACCGCGAATCGAATTTCATTTGAAGCGTTTTTTGAATTTTTTTTATTATTTTTCGAGTTGTGGTCAGAAAACCTGACGTGTAGTAAAAGTTTCAAAAATAGTTCAAGTATAATTAAACTTCAAAATTTGCAACTAATCGTTTAGTATTTGACTCACGCTGAGCTTGCTCAAAATCAAAAATGTTCACACGCAAATAGCTTAAAAGTATAAACAATAATAATTTAATCGACTATAGAATAATGGTTTCAACATAAAATGTATAGGTACGTATTATTTTATTACAATGTCAGTACAACCGTTTTAGTCGCAGTTTTTGTTTCGCTTGTTATCCGTTACTGATTTCAAAGCCGTGCACCGCGTTAGTATAGATGCAAGCCACGAAGCTTACTGCGTATTACACCGTTAGAAATCTTTTCAACAAACCAAAATATAATAAAAATAAACAAATGTTACAACATAGACTAATATAGTCTACTAAAAAAGCAGCGAGTTAATATTATAATATACGTGTTTCATCATGCTGTTACCATCATAAGATATAACCTATATATCGACTTACTGTTTCACTTAATTTAACTTATATAATATATATCTGCAGAACAGTTTTGACTTGTTTTGATTTTTGTTAACCGGTAAAATTGCATACTAAACTGTAGTTGTGTACATTTTATAGAGTTTAATTTACACGTTACTAGGTCTGTAGTACTAACGATTGTACGTAATATCATACATGAAATAGTGTAGAAAACTGTTAGTTAAATTGAATCGTTAATCTTGAATAGTGGGGTGAATCCTGTGAAAACTATGACGTATTATACTGATTATCCTGCCGTCTCTATAACTGCGTTGAGCACTCCATTGAACTGTTAACTCCACCAGCCAAATACCCTCAACAAACTTGTTTGTGCATTTTACAGGCCGTTTTATACCAGCTGTACTTTATTAGCCATTTCATCAGCTGATTTTTTAACTTTATTATAGAGCCATTTCATCTGCAGTATAGGCGACATCTCCAGCAGTAAATCCTGCTGAGTGGACATGATGGCCCATTTGACTATAAAGCTGCTACTTGTATAGTTTATTAGTCATTTTACCACCAAAATCGTGCATAATTCTTGTGTTGCTTGATTGACAGCATCAAGAATTTCACTGTTCATTTCTTCAACTCCGTTTTCCACTGGCATGAGCGACAATTCTTCTTTTTCTTTCCATCGAATCGCGCGGTCGTTGATTAACGAATTTGTCTCTCCTCCGCCCTCTCGTAGTCTCGTTTGATGACCAAATTCTTAACGATACGTATAAGTATGGTAAAATACATCAAAACACACGCGCACACAAGCAAAGTTTGCAAACATTGTATAGTATATTGACAATAATTGTTTATATTATTAACAAAACAATACGCGAGTTTAGTACATGTAAGTTACCGACAAACATGTTAGTACACAACAAAACGAAACACACAATCTCTTACGGGTTTCTGGGTCGTTATGCTTCTAACTGTATCTCCAATTAGGGAACCAAAATCTAGGCCCGCGTGACCACCACCAGACTATAACACAGTATACACACGTGAGTTTTTTGTTAAATCGTATAAAGAACTTATAAATTTAAAAAAAAAAAAAAACATGTAACTTATTAGTTTAGAGTGAATCAACGTAATATTTATTACAAAATATTAAAAATGAAGGTATCTATATTCTCGTTCAGGTACATACATACAGATTAAATTAAAATCAACTTTACGAACAAATAATGATAATAATTGATATATCACAGCTATATTATCACTCTAAACGAATACATTCAAATTTCATTAACTTTTAATGATCAATACTATACGATTACAATATTTATAATATAAATTGTAAACGAGTAATATGTACATTTATTTCAAATATATAATATATACGATCTTATATGGTAACAAAGGTGTTTATTCTAAGCACTACGGTTAAAGTTGCAAAATTATAAAAAAATTTAATTGAGATAACAAGTAAAATTGTTCATAATTGACACATAGCGAATACTCCTAATTGTTCTGTTTTACATCCGTTTATACTTGATAATTAAAATTTATAAACGTCTTATATAACATCGCAATTGTACGTATATATAATAGATAATATCACATAAGTGTTAAGGTATACAAAATGAAATATTAAATATACTGGTACTTGCATAACACAATAGAACTATAACTTTATAAACACGTTGTCAACAACTATTTTATTTTAAAACATGATATTTGATCGGTTTATTCTACGTGCAAACTCGTATATATTATTTCTAGCATTATATTATAATACTGGTACTGACCTCTATTTGACTGTATATAGTAGGAATTATATCGAACCGATCGAGCGCAGTGTCGCTTCACCTAAGGGCACCACCACCGTGAATACAATTTTACAAACAAATTTCTACAAACTGCAAAATATAGGTATTGTACCCTGCAATAACGTTGAGTCAAAAAATAGCTACGATAGCAACAAAGTTTCGACAAATTACTTCTGTAATTCATCTAATTGACAACAAAAATACAGTTTTAACTACCTACCGCATGCATAATCGGTCAATAACTATACAACAATGCTTAAATGTAGGTATACATAATATTATGATATTTTAAATGCAATGTTGAATTTTAGTGCCAAGTGCAAGTCAATCGAACCGCTTCCACCAAAATAAAATTATACAAGTGTACATAAGCTCTTAAAAAATATCAGCTAGCAATGTATGGTATATATTTATATTTTTTTTACACGAATCCCGCGCCTAATATACCTCCTGCAGGGCAGCGTCACCAAGTTTTTCGACTTCCTTGTCGAATCCGTCCACGGCTGCTTTTTTCGCCTCATCAGCCGCGTCCGCAGCTTTATCTCCAGCCTCGGACATTGTATGAGACAAGAACTCGCCGGTTTCTTTGACCTGAGAATTTCATAGTGAACGCGAAAGCGCGTACGGTCACAATATTCTTATAATACAATTACTCCACAACGATATTTTTACATAGAAACAAATTTACAAAAGTGTCAAAAAAACTCGCCATACTATGTAATGTTAGGTATATCCTAAAATATGTACTCGACGTGTATAATATTTTACCAAACAGTTTAGATATTAACGAATAAGCGAACAAAGTGCCAATGGTAAATTTAAAGTTTAAATATGTTGAATAAAAGTGGTCATTTGAAAAGCTAAGAAAAATAATTCGTCGTTTTAGTACATCTATCTGGAAAGCAGTCAACGATATATACAGCAAAATGTGTTAAGGGGCTGTCCATAAAGGATGTCACGCTTTTTCCGGCAATTTTTGACCCCCCCCCCTGGTCACAAATTGTTAGGTTAGAATGGTCCAAATTTTACCAAATGGTCCCGTTTTGGCAACCCCCCCCCCCTAAGGCGTGACGTCCTTTGTGGACAACCCCTAAACAAAAATAATACGTTATAGTATTATAATATACTTTTAAGTATTATATCAATAAAATCAGTTATTGTGTTATATCAATAAAAATGTACATACATTAAACAATTCTAAGCCAATAAAACGTTCAAAATAAAACAATATCAAAGTATAGTTACGTTTACATATTTCTTACGTATTTTAAAACATCGTGATTAAAAAATTTTTTTTTTTTAGTCGTTTAGAGGATGTTAAATTACTTTCATGCAATAAACACGTTTAAGTAGATCAATCATGATATATAGGTAGTTGATGACTATTATTATTTAGAGTCAAAACACCTAAAAATGCATAAAATAACAATGTTGTACAACTGACGGCAGCCTATGAGTTTTATATGTGAACTATTTATTCGTAAGATTAACGATCAATTAAAAAATATAAACAAAATAGATGATCAGGTTCAGTAAATATATTATAAATGTATTTTATGCGTTCAAAATTAATTTGCATAAAGCAGATGTTTTACATTACATTTCTTTGTAGTTTTCCCATGAATTTACGTGGCGGTAGAACGTTTGAAAATTTGTTATGAAACAAGTATAAAAACGTGTTTAATCGTTATTTTCGATTCATTTCAATTTATTTCATTACAACCACTTCTCAAATACCGTCAATAAACAATTTTAACAACTGGATGAATTTTATTAATAGGTAACTGGCGTGCTACCAAATATAAAATTAACTTTGTTCTAGTATAAATTGAATATTTTACGAACTCGATCCCACATTTTAAGAACCGGTTTAAGTACCCACATACAATTTATTATCCAAATCTGTATTCTCTACCTGACAAGATTTCGAGTAGATTAATGATGCGAATTCGCTAGTGTACTACAGTATTCGATTTATTATACTGCAGATTTTGTTGTTCGTAACAGTCTTTGTATCCAACTATAAAGATATATAGTTAGTATATCTATATTATATAGTGTATAGAAGAAAAATTTAAAAAACAAAAAACCAAAAAATTATTTTATCATTACGTATCTAGAGTTTGGATGGTTATAGGATAATAGTATGGTTTTGTGTACAAACTACTAAGAAAAATTCTTGTGAAAGAGTCGAATCTGATCTGTGTCGCAGACTTTTATTTTATGCTTTCTAGCCGTTACGGCGTTGTCTTAACGTTATTGGTAGTTTTAAAAAATTAAGTAAATTGGATATACTTATTTGACGATCTACGCAATTTTATACTTTTTCAAAACTTCAAACAAAACAAAAGCAACATTTCCACTTGCAGAGTATACACTGCGCCTGCCTGAACAAAATAAGAGTCCGTGAACCACCGCTGTAACACCACTGCTAATCATTAATTCGAACAGTTTGATGGATATCATAAAAATACAATTTTTTTTTTTTTTTACATTATTCTATTAACTAACAATTCATCTTACAAATGGGTAACAAGTTCATTAGGTAAGTACGAGAAATACGTTTTTATAACGCGCCCAACGTTTCCTCTAAAACATTGTTTTTTCTAACAAGACTATAGTGTTTTGACTCTGAAATCACTCAAAAATATCGATTTATTGATCTGTAATTTTTATATAGTTTTCAATAAAACTGATGCGAAATAAAACAAGATATGATTTGTATCAGTATAATATACTATGGTCTGTGTATATGTTGACTGCAAGTATATTTTTTTTTGTTCCAAAGTATCAATGAACAATTTTAATTTACGAATACAACTATATGACTCTAGTGAATAAAAATTGAATAAAATTCCAACAAATTAGTTCGATTATTTCGACATAACATGATTAATTTGTACGCATAAGCTCATAATAGCAATCACATACTTGTTTTTCCAAAAGCGCAGCAGCAGCAGTTTTCTTCTCCTCTAATAATCCTTCGGCTTTTTCGGTGATGTTTTTCATGGCTGCAAAAATAAAAAAATTCAAGTCGTTTTGTTGTCTATTTACAACAGTGCAGTTATCTGTTTGTATTTCGGTCGCCTTTAATTATAAATATTGTCATTTGAAGTCACCTCAGTGCACGTTTCTCAACAAGTAAATGTGTTGAAATAAAACATACCTGGGCAACGGTTTAAAAAAACTATATAAGGCAACACACCACCTCGTGTTCAAGTGGATACTAGATTTCATACAGAGCATATAGTATAAAGCGTAATGTATACTTTATTTAGTAGACGTAGTTTTTAATTGATGACAAAGAAAAATATGTTCGATAGTAACAACGCTTCGGTATAGAGATTTGATGATTTTTTTTGAAACCATGTTATTACTGTCGTCCGCCGGTGCAAAATGATGATTTAGATTTGTTAAAAAATCCGTACGACAAGCCTACACAAAACAACTCGTCTTGCGCCCGAACAAGTCACTGAACTTTCTTCGAATGTGCGTGGGAAGAAGTGTTCAATCGTTGGAATAAAACGCACCTATGCATAGCTATATGCATCATTTTTAAAATTTTTCAAAGAAGTATTCACGCAAAAATGAACACAACGCTGCAGCTGTACCTATGACATGTGTCTACAACATACAGTTTTTATCAAAAAGAAAACGTTAAATATGATTTTTATACGCGTCTGTATACTGCATTTGTTTACTTTACATCATCGCGATGTTACTAGAATTATTTGAAACGAATAGCTTTGAGTGATGCAAAACCAGAGAACCGGTTTAAAGGTTTTCGTTGTAAAAAAAATCCTCACGACTCTCATAATACCATGTACCTAATAGTATTACGTGAAATGCGCATTTTAGTTTATAAATATTATAATCGATAAGTATTTATGCTGGTACACGACATCAAAAATTATACAAACGAAAAATACTTTTTTTAAGCGGCCAGCGCGCGTGAAAACCGTATAGTCCCGTTTGGCGATATTTGCAAAATATTTCGGTTATTTAATTACTACGTAAATATGTTTGGCGAAACCAATTATAAACGGAGTAGACGATATTCGTTTTAATATATCGATTATTTTTCGGGCGTATCGTTTGGCTGAACAATCATAATATTTTAGGGTTCACGCTCAAATTTTCCGTCCTTTATCAATACGTCCTTTATAGCAAAAGCTTTGATGACACATTTATTATACGCAACGATTTCCAATATACAACGTGTAGTATTTGTAAAACGTTAACAATATATTATTACAAAATTACAACACGATAACATGTTTGTGTGCTGAAAATCCCTAAAAAAAAAACAGGGTGTGTGTTGCGTAAAATTGTTTTGTAACACGACGAGTAAATCGTACGGATTCCGGTCGACGCAGCAAGGACGAACGCGCGCAACAAAAGATAATTTCCTGCGTCGTCGGAACACTACTCGCCGCCAGTTTTTTATTATTATAATATCATGCAAGGTCACGTCGTGAAGACGTCGTATAAACGTTGAATTTTAAAAAATTCGCCTCTACCTGCCGTGTACAAATGCACCCACGTAATTTATGTGTCGCTATAGTGTTATATGTGAACAGTAATAACAATAATTGATTGTGATCGATATATGGCGGCGATACAACGACAAAGAGCTCGAGATTTTTTTATTCGGCGCAATCGTGACGGACGCGCGCACATGTCGTCTATTTATAAACGCGAACACGTGACGTCAAATTTGAACGATCTCTTACGCATGATTCGTGTTTTTCATAGCCGATTTTCAACTTTTCGTTTTATTCGTACGAGTAGAACTATAAAAAAAATACCTATAGGTATCCTATAATTAGGATATAACACGGAAATCAAAAAAAATATTGCTACACACAATTATGCGTATTGGTAAAGATCGTTTTTGTTCAGCAAAAAAATGTTTCTTTTCGTAAACGTTCTCTGATAGTCTGCTGCTGATACATTCAAATAAATGCCGCGAGACATTTTGAAAATGTCTAAAAAAAAAAAATCGTTATGACTTTTCGGACCTGTTCTCAACTGCAGTTTCACACATCGATTTTCAAACATTTTACTATTACAATATTTTACGTTCAAAAACAAAATTCAATTAATATGACTGTTGCAGCTGTTTCAGTACCTACTGTACAATAAATTATAATTTTATCGTACAAGAATATAAAAATAAGCGATCTTAGAGGTTTACCGCCCGAAAAACACTTTGCGTGTGTCTGGTAGTATGTTTTAAGTAAAAAATGTAATTTTTTTTTTTTTTATTTGATTTTGACACTTTTCTTGAAAATGTCCAACCGTAACAAAATATTAGAAAATATTCGCGTCGAAGATTCCCTACATAAATATTAGTTCGAAGGCGACGGGAACAATGTATACGGCCGAGTTCACAGTTCGGGTCGATTTAACGAGTAATCTTTACTTTTACTGTCTAGAGTAAACCGTAAATTATTTATACCACAGATTACGCTGCTACAATGCTCAATAATTTATTATGCTAATGAACAAATTTCGCATAGATTTTTCGTTCGACCTTATACAAACCAATTCACTATGATTTGTTATACTACATATGATAACTAGCAGTCTGATTTTTACGCCGTGTTCGTTGCACCCGGTAAAAATCGCTCGCAACAGCTGCGAAAACCCGTACGTTTAATTGGTAAAAAAAAAAATTTGCAGTAGCGATGGCGACGTCTCTTGACTCGCGCGCAGCTTTGTAAACATAAACATTTTGTAAACAAAAAAACAAACGAAAAACAAAAAAAATCTCCCCTATACCTGATATTGTACCGTATTCACAACGATTCGAACGTAGGTATAATAAATAATATTGTATAAAATATCGCAACATAACGGCGCGGATTTTGTGAAAATCGTACACTTGGGCGATTTCGGCGTAAATACGCGCAATATCAGAGGAGCTTCCGGGTGTTTGAAAATTGTTTTACGCGAAAAGCGTATCGTTTTGTTGTTGGGTTATTTTATTTTTTAACAAAAATAAAGAACCTGAGAACATTTTTTTTTTTTTTTCGAGAACGGCAGTGGCGCGATCGCCCCCATCCGGATCCCCCCGCCCCTGAATTACAGGGGCGACTCATTCGCGGGACAGCATTTCCCGCTGCGCGTCGGAGGGCGTCTACCGTCGAAATTCCCCACGCTGCTGCAGAAAGGATCCGTCCCGCGACGATCCCGTTCGGGAACGTTTTCCCCGACGTTTCAACAACAAAAAAAAAAGAACGCAGCCCGTCGTCTCGGGAGCGGCTTCGTTCCTGTATGCGAAAAAATAATGTGAAATGTGACTCACCTCCTCCCAGGTTAAACATTTTCGACTCGTATGGCAGGTACTGTAATGTGATACCGACGTGTTCTCGACGAGAGTAATTTGTCGATTAAAAAATGGTGGTTTCTTTTTTTGTGGAAAATTCGCGAAACGACGGCAGTGCGACGGCGGCGGCGGTCCGCTAGACAATGTCCGTCCAAATATAACAGCCGTCCGGTTAAGTATCGCGCGGGGGATACGCCGTCGGATACGGATGGCGGTGCAGTGTAGTCGCGTGTGTCACCGCCGCCGCCGCACTCAACGCGACCTTGGTTGCTGCACGGCGGCGGCGGCGAGCGGATATTGCGCAGTGAAAAACACAAAATCGATACACCGACGCCGCCGAACTTTACCGTACCGACTGCCCCCAAGGAAGGGACGTAAACGCGGTAAAAAGAATTCGACTTCCTCCTCCGATCGCATTGGACTCGGTGGTACACGCGATTGGGGAGAGAGACTTATAAAAATATGTATGGACGCTTTAACCTCCTCAAGACCGCACGAACGGCCCAAAAAATTTGTTTTTCCCGAAAACAGCATTTTACGGTACAATTTTTTTTCTTTTTTGGCTCACCCTGAATGGTCGACTCCGTGCCGAAATCCGTCGGACGCAAG
Source organism: Hormaphis cornu (assembly GCA_017140985.1). NCBI lineage: Eukaryota > Metazoa > Arthropoda > Insecta > Hemiptera > Hormaphididae > Hormaphis > Hormaphis cornu. Next base: position 20,874,616 of record CM029362.1, read on the forward strand.
GGGTGAAGACCAAGAGCACTACTGAATAATATGAATAATACGATAATAATATGAATAATACTATGAATAATACGGAAAATGTTTTGAGATTCGCGTACAATACCAAAATACGTATTATTATTTGCGTTTTTTCACGTGTACTCTGCACAACACACGTTTCACGGTCGGTATTTTTATTAGCTCGTTATAAATCCGCTTGAAAAATATCAAAATGGGGTTGGGCGTATAACCCCCTGCGCACGCCACCGGTTTCAAGCAATTAAAAATTGTTTACGAACATAGCGATTCTAGATGAGCTCAGTTAAACTCTGCATACGAATTTTGCCGTAACAATAGAATTTCTCATTGGTCAAACATAGGATTACAGGCGCTAGAATTGAAAGTGTGTAGTGAAAACGGTTGTTTAGAATCTTAAAATTCGCTATCGAACGAAAAAGATTTTCGATAATTTCTTGAAATTCGTATCAGACCTGTCTAGTTTTTGTATCATGTGAAAGTTTCAGTTTTATTATTCCGATCGTTGTTGTGGAAGTTATGGGTAAAAATCTAAATCGAATGTGTCAATAACACGTCGTTTGCCGTAATTTTCAACGTTTTTTTTTGCTTTTTTATTGAAACTTTTTAATTTTCAAGACGCTTAAGTTAACGACCCCTCAGAGTACCACCATCCTATCGTTAGAGCTGGTACTGACGTTAAAAATCGGAGCATATTATTGAAGAATAGTTACATCGCGTGGAAACCATTACAATTTTCGTTTCACTCAGAATTTAAAATATATATTATACAGGTCATAGGTATAAGTGGCTTTTCTGGGATGTTATAAACTATATATATATATACGGCGTATGCGTATCTTATACATACTTGCGACGTAATATGGTAAGTTTATGACGGGTATAATATGTGTTACCTTTACACATTTAAAATAAACAACAAAGTCGGTAATCCACAATTCGTTTTTTAAAAACACACTCGTTTTTTTTCTATGCATAAGTTTTATATTTTTGACAGGAGCCAGTAACGGCAGAGATGTCTTATTGTTGACGACAAACGGAGATTCTCTACTTTTAATAATTTGATACGTAGGTACGTCTCAGGTTTCCCAACTGCAACAAAATAATAATTAATTTGTGCTGCAAGATAGGTAATGTATAATACCTAATTAGAATTATATTTCAATGGAAACACAACGACGGCGAACAAAGCGTGGTACAATTGCATTCAAGTTCAACAGACATCGTACAGAAGATAATAATAATTAATAAACATAATACTCGGGAAAATTACGCTTATAATATTCGCCTCGACGATAAAATATTAAACTTCTTCGTTAAAACCGTAACATTGGAAACAGTATATTAGTGGACGACATAAGACGTATCAAGTAAAATTAGATAAAAACAATTGTAGGTAATGTTGTAACCTGCAGGAATCTATATGTACACATCTCCATTCGATTACGCAACATTACAACAATAACCTCAAGCTGATCAAATCCTATACTAATTTACCGTAAAACATTTCGATTGAAAAAAAAAACAACAATCCCTAGCCCGCATTATTTTTGTTTTATTATAAATATACGGGTCTGCAGGTTATACATAAAACGGTTAATCTAACAAAAATTGGACAAAAAAAAAATGTTAATAAAATAGTGTAATAATATAATAATGACGTTATTATTATTTTTTTTTAATATAATATCATCAACAGCAGACTCTGAAAGCGAACGTCCTTGAGGAGTAGAAAAATATTACGCAGGTACTATTTGTTTACAAATATTAAATTAAAAAAATATATTATATGGCATCTTCAGTGTTGCAGTCTCTTTTATCAATTCGACGGGAAATAAAAAACAAACGTTAAAATCTTTTTTTTTCTCGAAATCTCCTTCACACACTATAGGTCAGGTGATTAAGTCTCCGCGATCGCGCCTTGGACGGATTTGTACAATTAATATAGCATATTTCGTTTAAAAACCGTTTCAAATTTATCTTTAAGATATGCCTTGATTTTTTCAAACAAATTTCATAATACACTCTAACTATATCCAATATTATCCATTACGAAACATAAAATTATTAATTTCAATTGTTTCCTTTTTGTGTAAAACATTAACAAAGTCGGTGGGCAAGTTCGAATTCTGAGGCGAATCATTCATATATTAGGTTATACTCGTCGATATCAAGTCAACGTTTAAAAAAAAATGTTTATTCGACTGGTTGAACATTATGCCGCGTATATTATTGTATGATGATACTAATTCCAAAATATTTTGACAGAGATGCGCGTTGAAGAAGAAGACCATACAACTGATACAATATTAAAACTAGGTTTATACGTTTTGTGCAAGTAGTTGTCATTGGTAATAAACGTTAGTGTACAATATTATCCTAGTATATTTCAAAGAATTTTATAGCCAATAGATGCTATAAATTACAAAACGACAGTGTATAAACATTGCACAAGGTAATTAACATACCTTCATTATTTAAAACTATGAATAAAAAAAAGTTACACAATAAACGAATACAATGTTGATAGTCACACACACTTACCTATAGACGTATCATAATCTGCAGTAGGTACGAAGATAATATACGTTTTTATAACGCTCTGAACTAATAAAAAATGCGAAGCGGTTGTTCTTGAATTTCGACAAAAATATTAAATTAAATTCCATAGCGTTCGCATTTTATGTTTTTTTTATTTGATCGAAGAGTTCGAACGAAATCGTTAATTATCACGAGAAAATAAAAATGTTATTTTCGGAGAATATTTTTATAACTGTAAAAATAATAGACACATCAAATAACACTTTTATTGTGAAACACATTGTTAATACGTTTGTAAATATTTCATGAACGAGTCTGCAGAGTTCAGTTATAACATCATTGCTACGAAGCAAATTCGTGATAGAATAGTTATGTTATTAATAAAAACGTACATTTTAAAACTACCTATGTATTTATATGTTATATATGTTTATTATATTTAAGAATAATTATTTAAAAATTAGAATAATGAGCTGAAAGCACGCGGATACAAAGGTTCCGTAAGCCGCAACAAGCGCGAAATAAAAAAATTTCAGAAAAATTAACAGCGTACAAGAAAACGAATGTGAGCGTAATAGGGCTTTTGCGCCTTTTTTAGGAAACGAAAAATTAAAATTTCAAATGTGTCGCGAAACATATTAAAATATTCGTACAAATCCATAGCAAAAACCCGCTAAAAATTCGTTAGGCACTCTATACGGTCTACGGTATATTTTTTTTACTCGTTTGATAAACATAAACAAATTACATTTGAAACGCGTGAAGGTTTTTCAGCTATGTATTGTTCCGTTTAAAGCGTGTGGTACAACCTTTAACCGAAAACATTGAAAACTCGCTGTTTAAACACTAGTATATTATAATACTAATAAATGTAAACTTATAATTATCAACCATCAATACAGTGTGTCTTAAATAAACTTTTTGTTTTTAAATAAAGTATAACAAAAAATACTTTCAATTTTATTACACACGCGTATCGCCTGACAGTAATATATTTCAATAAAAAAAAATATAGGTAATATTAACATTTTTTTATAGTATTTCAAGTAGAATGCCTATTGACTATAAATTAAAAAATCATTTATCCTAACGTATAATATTAATTTATCAATTAATTATCAATTCAATTCAATTCAATTCAATTCAAAAATCAATTAATTTATCAATTTATTAATTAATCCATTGATTCAGATCATCTCGATCAGACGTGACCTATATCGTATTAAAAATACTTTTTTTTTTGTTTTCATATTATTTTCCTCCGAGTTTAGCCACGTTTATTAATTAAAATTATAATTTGCTTGTGTAAGTACTTAATGATATCAAATAAAGTAAATAAAATTATATATTAATTTGTAAAATGTCTGTAACATTATTGTTTTACATAATTCTTCAAAACCGCTTGCATCGATTTTGGCCAATGGTATAATAATTTATTTTTTCTACGACCATCAGCCGATTCTCGTGATCAGCTGCTGTGATGATAACGTTTATCAGTGCGTTTCATATTCGGTTACATTGTAAAAAACTTTTGTGATAACGCAGGTAAAAGTTAAGAAGTGAAAACTCAAAACAGAGTGCCGACTCAGGTGGGTACATCGCCACATAGCCGATAGGATAAATGCACTTAATTATCTAAAAACTAAGTATTGCAGTTACGAGCTCGCGTCACGTCGAGATACAACAGGACAATAAGACGATGTGGTGAAAGGTTTTGAGGTTCTTTGAGCGGTCAATGTTTAGGAATAATTTGTAGCTATTTAATCAAACTGTAAAAACAACAGGGTTGAAGCTGTTTTCAAAGTGAGTAAAATAATAATTAACAATAAGTATACTAGAGTATATCAACTCTATTTGTAGATATCCGGTGCGTACAAATAAAATGTGTCAATCGTTGTCGATTACGGGTGATAGGCCACTAGAACAATGTTGCATAACAATAAACATTACAGGCCGTAAAAACATCTCTACTATTGAGTCCCCCACACTTCTTGTGCGGTCGGTGGATTTAAAATGTCACAGTGTCCCTGAAGAGTGTAGAAACAATCGTTTTAAATACTTTCTGAGCAAACTTAAAACCAAACCGTTGGTCTACAGTGTACAGATAACTTCAAAGTTAAAAAAATAAGTTTATTTTGTAATATTGAACTTGAAGTGGGTAGTACAACAGTTTTATGAGTATCGTAAAAATTTAAGGTAAGGTTGAAAGTTTGTAATTTTATTCGACAACAAACACTGGAGTTATTATTTTCAATCAAAAACTACTTTTATTTGTTTAAACAAATTACATTTAAATGGCCTTTAAATTTTTTTTTCCTGAATACTATCCGATAATACCTATGAATATAGTGTGAAACTGTTCTAAGAATGTATCGTTACTTCTACGTTAATGCAATATACTCAAATAGGTAGGCCCTGTTTGTAATAAGTAATTGTAAAAGTTTTCATTTTGTTTGTAACTCATACATGATTGGTAAATGTATTTTTTAGTACCAAAATGTTTGTAATTGGGCGTAGAATAATTAGTTTTCAAAGACAGTTTACGTGTTCAAGTGCAAATAATATTGAGGTAATTTTATACTTGTTACTTATACCACAACAACAAAATTGTTTGTACAGAATATTTCCCTTGAAATTTCTGTACAGCAAAATTTCCTATTATTTTTACATTCAATATTTTATGAATACTCGAGTATTGAATCTGAACCATTTCAAATCTTAACCTAATAACCTCTGAATAAATTATGTTAATTTACTTCATAATTAATCAAGCTAATATTCAGCAAATATTCTGTATCATCTGCCTTTAATATATAAATAATATAACATATTCAGAAAAAATTAAGCATTTTTTTGTTACTGATATTATTGCTGTATAGATTCATTCATACATATTAAAAGTAAACATAACATATTCATTATAATATCATAGAATTATGACGAGTCTGGCAAGTGCTCAGAAAAAAATTGTATTAATTTAAAAATGATTATCAAGTATTATTATTGTGTTAGTACTGTCATAAAATACCAAATGCGCCTAGTACCTTCTCTATTTCAAGTAGTATGAGCAACTAAAGAATATAATATAATCACAATCATCCTTGTCATAATAATTAGAGTGGATTGACTCTGAAACATGGTTATACTTGGAACAGAGTGACAAATTTAATCTATTAACTTTTTCAACGTAAATCACAAAAAGTACTTATTATGCGTTTTTTTTTTCATTTTTTTTTTATTATGTGTTTAATCAAGTAAATTATAAGTCAACAAAAAATTAACATTAGACATACCTATATTGAATTTATATTCTTAACTTGGAAATATATTTTTTCTTTTTTAAATTTTGGTTTTTAATATTTTCAGATGACCATGAATACGTGTTCAGATATACTGAAAGACTTTGAATCTGGACCACTTGATATTTATAGAAAACGTGCGACGATAGACTGGAAAAAAATGAGGGTGTTTATAGAGTCTGAAGACATCCTTCGATACAAGGTAATTGTTCATGAGTTCACTCAAATTTAACTTTTCACAATGATGTGATTTCAGATGAGAGCTTGGAAAGTATTTGAATCCGATCCACTTTTTCAACATTCAAACGAAACACAGCCCTTAGACGAACAAAGGAGGTTAGCTTTATTAAGAATGTATAAAATTGTAGAGTCAAAAGTATTTCCAATTGATGAAATAATGGGCAACCCCAAACTGGTAAGTTCTATAAAAATTAATTTTACCTTTTTGTTTATTTTCTAAAATAAATCTCAGGGTCTAGCAAAGGTTGTAACAATGTTTCAATACTGTCCGTCTGTTGCTATAAAAGTCGGGCTGACATTCGATATGTTTTCCAACGTAATATTTAGTATGGATAACGGGAGAAATTTGGATTTATACGAAAACGCCATTGAAGGAAAAGTAAGATGAACACAATTTAAAATTGACACATTATATTATTTGGAAATATAAAACAATTAAGGGGATGTATGTAAGGATGTACATTTATAGTTGCACTGTTTCAGATTCCAGGTTGTTTTGCGCTTACAGAAGTTTCACATGGCACTAATACTAAAGAAATGAGAACTACAGCTTTGTATGACAACAATTTAAAACAATTTATTTTGCATACTCCTGATTTTGAAGCAGCTAAATGTTGGGTTGGAAGTTTAGGTAATTTATTTATTTAAAACTGACGCCAATTTTATAATTTTTAAATGTACTATGTAATAATATTAAAAGGGACAAAAATTAACAACTAATGGGGTTGTTAAAAGTTAATATTATGTTTTAAAACCAGAATTCTATCTTTTATTCAAGTACTTTAATATGTAAAATTTGGCAGTTACGACGTATCATGGGAAACATTATAATATCATTGATCGTGTGTATATTGTAACTAGTAACAGTAGTTTTAAATTTTTTTCCAGGTAAATCAAGTACTCACGCTATAATATGGGCAAAATTAATTATGAGCAATGGTGAAGATCATGGATTACATGCATTTGTTGTGAAAATAAGAGATCCTAAAACTATGCTACCGTATGCTGGAGTCATTGTTGGAGATTTGGGTGAAAAAGCCAGTTTAAACGGAGTTGATAATGGGTATTTAAAAAATATATGCATAATGTACAAACATTATTTTAAACACTCTAATTTTTTTTTTTTATTAGATTTATAATGTTTGACAAATACTGTATACCAAAAGAAAGTTTACTTAGTAAAACAGGGGACGTAAATGAAAATGGGCAATATATATCTCCATTCAAAGACAAATCGAAACGATTAGGTAAAAACTATTAATTAACTTTTATTAATTTACGCATGACAGTTAATTGTTTACTTCATAACATATTTTGTCATTTTAGAATCTTTTATAACGATAATATAGTCTTAAACATCAATACATGATTAATTATAGTACATACTCTTTATACCAAAAGTTAATGCACTAAAAGCTAGTATACTTCAATATTTTAAAATATATATCTAACAAATTTGATACTTTTTCTAAAAAATCTGCCAAATGTTTTTTAAACTTGTTGACCAAGTAACAGAAAAAAAAAATAGAAAAATTTAGTATCTGAGAGAACACTGCATGCCAGTATGTGACAAATTTAAAACTCATGAAATTTTATTTGAGCTCAACATAGCTAAACAAGATTTGAATTGTTTTTTCTTTGATGGCATAATTTTGTTCTAATACTACAAATTTAATTTTTTTAAATGCAGTTTGTAGCAAAAACTATTCATTATAAGTGTAGATAAATTTGATAAAAAATATATATTATATGGCATAAACGTTATTTTGGTTTTTGAATATGAATAATAGTTTGAAAACTTTAAAGTATGAAAAATAAAATTTCATATTTGAACTTGTGGTAAAGTGAAATCAAGTTTAAAGCTATTCTAGCAACTAATAGGATCATTTAGTAAAAATATGCATGAATTTGCATGTCATCAATAATAAATATTAAAAATAATGTTTTGTAGTGTTGTTTGTAAAGATGTTCTTCTAAATTTTTAGCATGAGTACAAACATCATTTTAAATAGTACAAAACTTAATTATTTTTTTTTTTGACTTTTTTGTTTGTCCTTGAATTATTGTTTTTAATCAAAGAAATTGTATTTGTAGGAGCTTCTTTAGGAAGTTTATCAATAGGACGTTTAAGTATTGTTAATATATGTGTTGCGTACATCACAAAAGCCGTACCAATAGCTTTAAGATATACAGGTGTTAGAAAACAATTTGGGCCTCCAAATGAAGAAGAAATACCAGTTTTGGAGTATCAACTAGTGGTAAGAATTAATTATCTTTTAATTTTATTCTTAATGTTTAACCTAACGCATTTATGTTGGTTATTTAAATACATTTATTTGGTATACGTGCAATTTTGTTTCACTTAAATTTTACCAACTTTTTTCCAGCAATGCAGATTAATTCCAAATTTGGCTGCTGCATACGCACTAAAAATTTATGGAGATTACTTGGCCAGAGTTTATGAGGTGTTTATAATTGAGATGTTGTCTAACAGCGGTTCTGAAAAACTTGTAATGTAAAAATAAATTTTTAACACATTTTAAAATATCTCATGCGTGTTTGTTTTGTTTATTTGTGTAGAGATTGCTCGGAGTTGAAATTCATGCTGTTTCTAGTTGCACCAAACCCATTGCTGCGTGGACAACTCGAGACGCCATACAGGAATGTAGAGAAGCATGTGGTGGTCATGGCTATCTAAAAGGTATTATTGTATGTTCAATTATTGTGTCATTTTAATTTTGTGTAATTTTGTATGTTAGCTGCTGGATTTAATGAACTGCGTAATGCAAATGATGCTAATTGCACATATGAAGGCGACAATAACGTTTTAATACAACAGACAAGCAACTGGCTGTTAAACATTTGGTCAAATTTACTAAAAGGAGATAACAGTTGTTGCGATACTCCGTTGGGCACCATAGAATTCCTAAAAAACGCTCACATAATACTACATACAAAATTTGAACTTTCTAGACAAGATGAAGTTTTCACTCATAAGCGTAAATGATTGTTTTTAAAACTATTTTAACCTGATTAATTGATTTTCTTTTTTAATATTAATTGATTTAGATTTATTGTCCTGTTTTCAATGGATGATTTGTTATCTACTGCGCCAAACCCATGCCCAGGTACAACTCTTTTACAATCAAAATAATGATGCGTTCCGTGCAAGAAATGACTCCCAAATGTTCCTTGCTAGAGATCTGTCGATAATATTTGCAGAAGTAAGTATCAAATTTAACTCGTATTCCTTTCCAAATGTATTTTATGTGTGTTAAATGTTTGACAGTACTTAATTTTGAAACAATTTATTGAAACAACGTCATCTCAAAATCTAGATGATCCTCATCGGGCAGTTTTACGTAAACTTGCTTCGCTTTATGGATTTTGGCTAGTAGAAAAGCATATGTTAATAATTTATGAAGGTATAATATATTATGTGGTTTTTGACTTCTCTGGTTTATATTAATTTTTTAAATTAATGTTTTATAGGCGGATATGCTAACGGACCGATGGCATCTGTGATAGTGAAAGGATCCATAATAGATTTATGTGAAAGTCTTAAAAATGAAGCAGTATCCCTTGCTGACGCTATTGTGCCTCCGGATTTTATATTAAATTCAGTGTTGGCAGCATCGAATGGACGGGTACATTTATTTAACTTTTTATTGTTTACAACTATAATATTTAATTAATTAATAGTACATTTATCAACTATAAGTTCTAAATAGTCTAATGAAGTTATCAACTTTTGTAAATAGACTATTTTCAAAAGAATAGCATTTAAAGTGCAACGTGCTAATTCCCAATTTCAAGTACAAACTTAATTCTTAAAAGTTAAATCTATTATCAATATACAATACACTTCACTCTGTATTCTTGCTACTTGAAGTATTAATATTTGTTTGGAAAAATAATTTTTTAGTTATATTAACATTATATCTTATAAATTTTAATTCATCAATAATATAATAATGTAATATTTGTAGTAAGCATAAAAAAAAAGAAAAGAAAAATATATTATTTAAGTCATTATGTTAATCTAATTTCAACTATATGTGTATTTATTGTTTAATTTAGGTGTATGAAAATTTGAAAAAATTATTGTTTGAAGACAAAGCGACATTTGAAAGACCAACTTGGTGGACAGAAATAGCAGTGCGTTCGAAACTATAATCTCAAGGACATGGTGTAATTAGATATGTAAAAAAGAAATTATTTTTTATTTATTGTTGTAAAGGTATTTTATTACAAATTATTTTTGTTACTGTTTTCTGTTAATACTGTGTTTGCTCGTTGATTATTTCATACAATATCCCTTAAAGTTCATCATGACCAAAAGATGAGTCTTGGTAAAGCCAATGACGATACACTTCTATCGGGTCTATCATCCAATGTTTATGAAACGATACCATAGGATAAGATTCCAAATATTCATCAGCATAATCATGAGGTCTAGCCTTTAAACAAAATTACATCATAGATTTTAATACGTATTGTGTATATAATATATATATAGCTTTTGTGAGTTAAAATGATGTCATTTGTTTAGGATATAACGTACATGCCTTTAGTCATGCCCCGACATTTTGGAATAATTAAATATTCAATTGTCAATAACAGTGTGCCTGAAGGTGAAATCTGCAAACTATTCCAAAACATCAGGTGACGACTGAAGACACTGATTTATCCAAGAAACGAATTAGTAAAATATTGCATTTGGTACCAACTTTAAAAATAAATTACTCATAATAATTGTTACTGAACTTGATGAAAAACTGGAGAGTGAACCACTGTAGCGTTTAAAGTCTTTAAACATGCACCCAATACCATATCGTCGGGCGCATCCGGAGCATAACATTGGCACGATGTGGTCAATTTATGAATCAAAGCAACACTGAATATAATGCCACCTCCGCCAGTTAAATAATTGTATCCTAAAGACTGGTCGCCTCGAACATTGTAACCATATCTTTGCCCCAGTGCAATTTGCTGACCATTCCAGCAGCTCAGTATGGAGGTTAATCTAGGAACACTTAAAGAAAAAAAAAAATTTAATTGGTTTGTTACGGTTTTGTCAATAGTCAGTCATATTACCTCAAAAGAGTATCATCATCTGTTAATGCAATCCACTTGATAGCTTTATTTGATAAGAGTTTTTTGGATAAATGTTTGAAAATAGTTATAGTCTTCAGACAATGTCCTCTTTCGGTGTTAGATACATCCAACACTGTAGTTGGTATAGAATCGTCTAAGAAAACATGTTTGAAAATTTAAACACATAATATTACTTCTTTTAGTATATTATAATACCGAGTTGATCGCTGAAAAACTCAATGTGTACAGCATCTCGGCCCCAAGTTGACTGTAATACCGGTACTCTATTCATGTGAAACTTACTGCAAGTTTTAATGGCAAAATAAATCGAATCTTTCGTCACTTTTCCATTACGCGTCTAGACCAAAATTAATTAATATTAATAAAAATAATAATTCGCAACAGTTTAAATAAAAAAATATTTCTCACACATTTACTTCTTTCGGACAGAGGATGAACAATACAGTCTGGTGAGAGTTTTAAACAAAATTTCAAAGGTAAATGTTGAATTTGTTGTTTGACTACTAATGCCAGTTCGTAGGATGCATCGATCGAAAAATCAGAACTAACAGTGTCCACATCTCTTGCAGCTATACTGAGATAAAAAACGACATAAATTTCATCAATAATTGTACAAAAACCAAATAAATAATCAGGAAATAATTTAATAATTTTTGCTGACCTTTTTAATAACTCAACTGACATCAGAAATCCTGCAGCAAACAGAGGATAGGACTGTCTTTTGTCTTTATCTTCTTCAAAAGCGTAGTGATGAATTATTGTTGGGTGTTTATCTTTTACTTCGTATCCCATCCAAACAGACTAAAAAAAAGTTAGTTCAAATACCAGGATAAAATGATCACATCAAATCTATACATACTTCGTTAGAGTTTTTATCCCGCAATAAGGTTAGCAAATTGTTGTAATTCACATAGGCGTTTTCCTCACAAAACAAAAACCACTTGGAATGTTTATTGTTTTGATACAACCTGAAAAATCAAAAGAAACAAAGTGATAATAACACGAGACTACGATTCGATACAAAAATATACTCATTACAATTTTATAATTGGAATGATTGTCCAACTACCGGGACCTGGAAATTGTTCGTGAAGCATATACACTCCGCCTAGACCGGGGTTCTAAACAGACAACACTTTGTAGCAATTCAAAAGAATATTAAAAGCTGAAAATAGTAATTAAGGGTCATCGACTTCATGTTGGATATGTTATCTTAATAAATCAAAAATTTTAAAATAGATATCAATTAAGTTATAAAATCTTTTTTGAAATAAAATAAAAATACAATACATCTTTCTTTTAAACATCCGTACTCTATAGAACTTCAACGTACACTATTTGTGGGATTATTATATTTTATGAATTGAACACGGGTGCCTAAAAACTACTGACCTCAACCGATTCGACCTGCTTCAATATATTGCTCTTCAAACTAGACGCTTGACCAGTGCTGTAATCATTATCTTGACTCAATATTATTATAACTACGTCCTGTGAACCTTAAATAAAAATGGTTGTTTTAGAAATCTAACTACAAACGCTTCCTAGCCAAAACAATAAAAAAAATAACTTACCGAGTCCGTACGAAGCTGACAACAGGCGTAGTAGCCAAACACAATGAACGCAGTTCTTCCAAAACATAATATGACTTTAGTCGGTACTTGAGGTATTACTGGAATACGCCGTACAGTCACGAGTAGTACAAATAAATAATCATCCGTGACGCCTACAGCCCACTTCAACAAAGTCAAAATATAAATATTGTTAATTGTGAAGTTTTGCCGGCGTAACGATGATGATTCGTTCAAAGTATAGGTCGTTTACGTGGGTCTGATACGAATTTAACGAGTTTAAAATTTTGATTAACTTTTAAGCGAACAATTAGTCAAAAAAAAAATGTAAATCGATGACAACTATTATTGCTATAATTTTGCAGAAGTGAGCGATAGTCGTAGCTGTATAGTGAAAATTGTAGAAAACTTGAGGCCGATGATTGACGGAGGAGTAAAGTGTGGACTCCGCACTACAACAGGCCACGATTTAAAACATCGATTATTATTTATCTTATTTCTTAAATTAAATCAACTGGCTAATTCGAAGATCTTAACGGTTTCGAATTATAACAATTGTAAAATTGAAAATTCAATGATTTTTAGATTTTAGGCAGATCACCGGTGATATCGTGTTATCGCCGCTAATAAGCAACAGCTGTTTATTTTCCGATTTAAGGTCGTCGAGAAATTCTGAATTCTATAGGTCTGGTGAGGAATTGTTGGACTACATTTTGGAGTGGGTCGCTGCTTTGGGTAGGTAAATGTTTTTTTTGGAAGTTTTAGTCCAAAATAAAATCCAGCTCCGACCGATACGTACACATCCATTATGGGGGGGAAAAAAAAATACTATAGGATCGCCTTTCTGGTAACTTTCCATAACTCTAAAAAATTTGACAACCAAAAAACGGCGAAACGTTAGCGTCAAATTTTTGTTTATCGAAGAAGAGCAGCTCATTAGCGTCGATTGAAATCTTAATTAAAATATGCTAACGATAATATCAATATCGAAGTATAACAAAATATCAATAACGGTAAAAACACTGTATCGAAAATTCGATGGCTTTCGAGAAAGATTTTCGGCACTTTTGTATGTTCAAAACTTTTCGCTGTAATTTGGTTTGTCGATTTTTGTCGGATTTTCCAATTGTACCCACTCTGAGGAGAACCTTTTATCGGATAACCTTTCGTTGCCGTTAACAGCAGCTATTGTAGCCGTGTTTACGTCGCCCGTATCAACGCGAACAACAAAAACAGCTGAACGACGGTGCAAATGTTTTTAAAAACATATTTTGTTAAAAAAAAAATATGTCCTAGTGCCAAACGACAATATAACAATTTTTATTAGGTTTAGATATTATCTCATCGCTCGTTTACTATAGTAATCACTCTATTTTTTTTTCCAAAGTCGATCGTACATCGAGGTCGCGCAATCATGTTGACAAGCATTTTCTCCAAATGTTCTCTACAAAAAGCTGGCTCGCACACCGTCCGGCAGTTGTCGACGGTCAATTTCGACATTCAGCACAAGCATCCGCAGGCCAGAAAACAAGTCGGACTACCCAGAGCCAGGTAATTCGTCAGAACACCGATTTACCACCCAGTTTTCGGCCAGCGTATCATCTTATGTATTTTAAGGGCAGAAGCGCCAGCTGATGTTTTTGAGCGCTATAAAACTCGAAACAAAAGATTAGGAAAGGTCAGTCTTTAGTTTTGCCGAAAAAGATGCCCACGCGCATTTTTTCCGAAAACTAAACGTGCGGAACGATATTTCTAAGCAAAACAGTTACACTCCTTCCCACAAGAATGGAGTACTGCTCCTAAAAGTACATAGTAGTACCTACTCTACTGAATTTGAAATCCGTGATGAGTGATTTTGTCAACATTCTTATGAAATCCATTCCACAAAAATAAGTAAAAATGTACAATTGTTTTTGTTTGAAAAGATTAAAACCTAGTTTCAAATATATGGCCGTTTATAAAACACAACTGAAGGACCCTGGAGCAATGCACCCGCACTGGAGTACGCCACTGGTGATTTGTCTGGCTAATGATCGGCAACAAATTGTCAACGGCTTTGAGCTTATAGTCCGTAGTAAAAACTCTATGATTTTAAAAATCCTTTTGGTTAGTTGCTCGGACCAGACCGACCCCAAAAGCGTTTGTACGTACCTTACCTACATATGGGTACCTATTATCAAGGTCAGATAAGTTAATGAAAAAAATGATTATTTGTTAGTTTAATTGAAAAGCGTCTTCAGTGAAGAGACGAAAAAAGAAAAGATGAACAGTTATTTATTTTTTTTTAATTAAAAGATAAGTTACAGAATCAATTTAACTCAATTAAGCTGAATAAAAGCAAAACAATATACTTTAATAAAAAATGTATACCGTTGCTAACTGCTGACATGTTCCGTCGGTACGTGATCGTTTTGTTTTTCGATTAATCTATTCAAGTGATTTAGTACCAGCAGAGACAATTTTTGAAAATTAAGTATTGGAATTGAACTTGCAAGTATAAAATTATTTTGAGTTTGTATGGCTGCATTCAAATATTAACAAAAAAAAAAAAAAAACAATAACCGAATAACACTAATAAGTAATAATGAAGTGTACAGAGTTGGAGATGTTGAAATAATAATGTAAACTATCTAGTTAAACTATTTAGATAAAAAAAAACCAAATCAACTCAGTAGTTAAGTTAAAAAGTTCAAACATATTATTTTTTGTAAACTAGTTTATGGCCACCTTTGTGTGCATTACTAATACAAAATGAACCTATTAAAATTGTATTAGAAGGTCCAAAGTGTGTAGATTGATTTTGTTCTGTTTATTTTTTTTTCCAATAGATATGGTGGTAGAAACGCCGTCACCATGCTACCGGGCGGAGGTATTGGGCCAGAGCTGATGAGTTATGTGAAGGAAGTATTTTTACATGGCGGTGTACCAGTAGATTTTGAGACCGTTCAAATAGATCCACAAAGCGAGAACAACGATGATCTACAGTACGCCATTATGTCGATCCGTAGGAATGGTGTGGCCATCAAGGGTAACATCGAAACACGCAGTCTCGACACTAGTGTCATATCGCGTAACGTTGCCATACGTAACGAACTCGATTTGTTTGTGAACGTCATCAACGTCCAGTCGTACAACAACGTACCAAGCCGTCACAAAAATGTTAATGTAATTGTTATACGCCAAAATACTGAAGGTGAATACGCTATGTTAGAACATGAGAGCGTTGATGGTGTGGTAGAGTCGATGAAAGTTATCACTAAAGAAAATTCTAAAAGGTTGGCCCGTTATGCATTTGAATTGGCCAAAAATAATGGACGTAGTAAAGTGACGGCAGTGCATAAAGCTAACATTATGAAATTGTCAGACGGGCTGTTTTTAGAGACTTGCAAACAAATGTCTTTGGAATACCCGGAGATCAAGTTTGATCACATGATTATTGACAACTGTTGCATGCAGTTGGTATCCAATCCCCATCAGTTTGACGTGATGGTTATGCCTAATTTATACGGTTCGATCGTGTCAAATGTCATCTGTGGTCTTGTCGGAGGCGCCGGATTAATATCTGGAAGAAACTACGGTGATCATTATGCAGTCTTTGAACCCGGTACCAGAAACACTGGTTCATCGATTGCGGGTACCAACGCTGCTAATCCAGTAGCCATGTTAAGCGCATCTGCCGACATGTTGGAACATTTGGGTCACAAACTGCACTGTGACATGATCAGAACAGCTATAACCAAAACCCTTAATGAAGACATGGTGCACACAGCCGATTTGAACGGGACTGCTAAGAGTACTGATGTTGTACATAACGTTATTAAGCATGTAAAATCCATGTCCGGAAGGCTTTCATAATTTTAATCAAATTTTTGTGTAACCCGCTTAAATTACTTGTTGTTGTGAAGATTTTACGCACAACGTCAATACTACAAATTTTTCCTAGTATTATGAACCGAGTCATTAAATAAAATAAACATTGTGTTAAGATTTTTGATTTAATTAACTATATTAGAATATGTATGTACCTATTTAGTTTGTGTAAAATATGTATAAAATCAGTATATTTTGTTTTTCGAATTAATCAGTATACCATTCTACAGTACTCGAATTATTTGAAAAAAAAAAAAAACAATAGTTTGGGAAAGTTGCCATAAACAAAATAAGGACGATCGTTGTTAAAATTTAACAACAATAATAATGCTAAATTCAAAAAGAATAATTTTTTTTTAAAGGAAAACTTTCTTTCAGTTTGAGTACTGTCTGATTATAAATTTGGTAATAATTGGCAATCGACTGTTAACAATATTAAAATATTAATCATTGTAAAGTACAAATAAAAAAAAAAAAATTCAATCAACTCATATTGTTGAAGAGTGTTTAAAAATGTTTCAAACACTGACGACAATCAAAGTATTTGCAGTACCGAAACAATACTATATAACAAGACTGCTGCTCCTTGATCCTATTCCACTCGTTCGAGTTTTTAGCAACAAATTTGTACACTAAAAGTAGGAATAAACATATTATTATTCACTTTTGAATATTATGAAAAATTTCAAGACCGCTCTTTGATTCTGCGTTCTGTGTTTTTTTTCACATACATGTGATCCATTCTGAGACTGAAGGGACTGCTTATCCCTGCTTAAGTTGTTGAAAAATCAAAATAATGTTTTCACAATGTATCGTGAGTATAACGAATTAGATATACTGAGTAATGTAGACTGGGGAGAAAATGCCAGAGGAAAAAATGATCACTGTACAAATATCCAGTAAAAAGTAACCAAAAAAAAAAAAAAAGTACTCTAAAATAATATGATAATATCTAAACTTATCATGGACATTACATTTAGTAAAAACAAAAATTTTAAATCCACTTTTTTACTAAATAATAAATCATAATGTCGGTTATAAGGGGTTATAAATTATAATTAACTTAATGAATGTAATACGTA
>CM029362.1:20897351-20918289 GCA_017140985.1 Hormaphis cornu
AATTTTCCGGTCGCGCATTATTGAATGTGTTCAAACACGTTTAAAACGTCTGGGTGATCGTATAAATAATAGAATCGAAGGTGCCGGTTTACAGGGCATTTGGCCCATTCGCGGAGTTTGCTGTTCTCACCTCTCGCTGGTGGATTTCACCACTTCCGTTCTCCACAAGCCGCAAGTCAGCTCCCGGGCCGTGGCCGCGAACAGCGTCAGATTCATCATCAACAGAATACCGATGGGCCCGTAGAAGTACGACAGGACCTCGGCGTCACCTGCAAGCGAGAAACAAATACGGTTTTAACTTTGATCACGGCGGTTATCTGAAACAGAGTGACTTTTTAAACGTTATATACGTCCGTCCCTTTTTGTATTATCGCTGCGCAGATTGAGGCGAACGGTGAAAATTGGCAAGTTGAAAAAAAAAAACGAAGAACGAAAACGTGAAATCACAACACTCGACTGATCTTTCGTTCCTCGCTGTTAAATGCAAATTTCAAACGCGTTACATTAGCGGTACTTAGATCGTTATACTGGTGTTAGTACTCGTATTTTCGTATAAAAATTTTTGTACGGGCACGAAAGTGGTGACGTATTTCGAAGGACACTTTTGTCTCAAGATAGATTGTTCGATGGTCCGCAAAAAAAGATCGCGTGTCCTCCAACCATGCAGAGAGAAAAAAAATACTTTTCGATCGATCAACTTCTTGTTTTGCCCAATACGGACCAGCTAAAAACTGTCGGATTTTAACTGTCGATCTATAAAAATAAACTATCGAGTTGCACTAATCGACAAATTAACTTGAATTATAATAATACACTATATTCGGCATTGTCGATACCATATAGGTATAATGCGAAAAATAATAAACGTATACGTTATATATTATATTTTGCCCAAAAATGGAACTACGCGAGTTGTTTGTTTTCAAAAATATATACGTTTCATAATATTATGTATTTCGAATGTCCGACAATCGTCACTATAAGATTACAAAATACTCCGTACAAGGTGTACTACCACCTTGAGATAAAACGATTTTGAATCTGTCGATGTTTAAATGCCGTCCGAATTGGGTATTGACAGTAGGTTATTATAATGAGTAATGAACACAAATGAGCGTCATCGCCCGTTTAAAAAACATTGAGCACAAACGGATTAAAAAATAAAAAACATATCATTTGAGAGTATAAAAAATATCGTAATATATTGTTAGAACTCGATACCACACGAAATCGAGTAAAAACAGCGTACAGTTAAAAAAATCTCTCGTAACGTACCGATTTTTTTGTCGGAGCGTATAGTAGTGAACAATGTAATAATAAGTATAGGTTTTTTACGAAAACCACCAAGCCTTTACACAGATATCTTCTTTTTCTTCGCTCTTTTCCCTACCGTTTGGGGTCGCGCTATTCCTCCACTTATACGACGATCGTTCCCTTCACACATTAACAACCCTCATAATATCTTTTTCAACTGTTTCCATGACAAAATACACCTCTTCTTCGGCCTTCCCTCAACGTTCGTTTTCATAACCGCTCTTACTACTTTAGCTTCTCGTCACGCGTCCAAACCGTCTCGGCCTCATCTCATTGATGCGACGCCTCTCAGACGTTCGTTTCTTATTCCGTCATCCATGTCTAAGAACTTTCGTTTCCGCTGTACTGCACTCGTACTCTGTTCCATTTTCCCGCAGTCACCCCGAATCGTACGGTACACTCCTGTAAACCTTTTAGCCTATTGTTTTTACGCGAAAATAATCGTTCGAACTAAAAAAGAACACTTTGTCGCGGAGTTTACTTTCGTAGAAGTTTACAACTCGTATGGGGTGTGTGGTACTCACCGTAAAACCAGCACCGATGTTCGCCGAATTTGGGTCTGATCAACGACACGTACTGGTCCTGCGGGATGCGGTCCAAGACGGCGGCCAGCGTGGCGATCACCAACGGCACGCCCCACGCGTACAACTGGTACAGTCTGAGTCTGCACGCCTCTTGGCCCTTGTCCAAGTTGGCGGGTCTCAGGTCCCTGGAAAACACCGCGGTAATTTAACACTACTCTAACGTTATCCGGGTATACGCAATAATATTATAGTGTTTTACAGTCGTCGAAACGAAACGAAACAAATCACGAAAACTAGATTTTTAAAATATTTTCTAATCGGTTTACAGAACACGCGGTAAAACACGACGGCTCTCGCGCGACACAAGCGATTTTTATTGTGCATCCCCCCGATAAAATGTTTTGTTAAAAACAAGTTCGGCGTACATAGATCGCGAATGAACGTCCTCCAATGGACTATCTCAATACGATAACAGCCGCATCGAATGTTTAGGATAAAAATAATAAATTATAACGTACACACTGTGCAGTGAGAGGTACCTCATACGGGTAAAAAAAAACTATAAGCTAGTGTGTTCATCAGAAGTTGTTATCCGTATAGTTTTTTGTCATCCCTCTTCGGCCCTTTACACAGACCATTGTACGTATACGTGAAATATGCACCACAATATCGTGTAAATATTGGACTCATTAATTTGATTATGTTATCCGTTGGCTATTTTCGTTTGATCTCGGAGGTTTTTACATTCGACATATTTTCGTAGCGTTATTCACATCCCGATAAACCCGACCCGGAATCATCGTCGAAATGTTTAAACTGGTTACACCGCTTCTGTCGTACAATACACGTGCAGTCGTATAATAATAGGTGTAGTTAAAAAAATAATAATAATAGTAATTGATCCACTCGGGTGTTGTTGCGTAAGATGTAAATAAAATTCAAAGTGTATACGAGTACATACGATTTAAAAAAAATGCCGACCGATCGAACGTCCAATAAACAAATCTTCTAAACACGTATAAAATACACAGCAGACTAGTTTTTGAAATGAGTAATGACAGTGAGAGACGCACGAAACGGAGTTTAATTAATCGTATCGGTCGGTATTATGTTTGTATAAGTTTATAATACGTTGTAAGTTCGAACGAGAAACGCGTGGGATTGAAGACAGATTTCAATGATAATACCATTTAATTACAATAACTCAACCCCAGTTTGAAAATTCGTTTCGTGTGCTTACAATATTCCGGTATTATATCATGTTTGTATGAATTACACAAGTATATTTTAATTAAACGCGCCGCATCAGACAAACGTATACACACGATTTTGTAACTGACTGAACAGTAAGTAAAACATTTTGAAAATATTTTTAGGGCCGTCGTAAGCATATGTATACTCAACCGAACTGTTTAAGCGAAAAAAAAAAATGGGGACGAGAAATCGCCGAAGAATATCATTAACACTTGTGATAGTAGTATTACATAGGCAAAAAATTATCCGTTTGATGTTAAAAAATTTTAATTAAATCAAATTATTATACCGCGTACACTAACGATTGCAGTTGGAAAGCGTGAATTTAAAATAATTATACCGCGGCAGTTATACGTGTGTACAATGTTACAATATATGCGTTTTCTCAAGTGCTTAAGTACTTAAAAATATACGGCTTTTCAACGAGATAAAATATGTTATGCCAGTTTAAGAAGATAAAACAGAACACCGTTTATCGTTATTAATTTGTAAAGACCGTTATTTTATCTTGTGTTGAAGTAAAAACTGCAGATTGTTGTTAAAAAAACAAAATTTTCATTCAACCGGTAGGCACAGTCCTCTAAATGATCTGCAATGAAAATCTGATGAACAGATCGTATCAAAATGAGCCTTGTTTTGAACGCTTTTTTTTTTTTTTAAATCCGTCTATACATCCAAAATGTTTTGTTTTCTCAATCCGGTCAAATCAAGCGTACATATAGTATTAGTATTATATAGTACTGTCCCTCGATAAAACAATTCAAAGGGCATAATATATATTATAACCGTTCCGATTACAATTCCGATACGATTCAACATTTTTCTAGAACAAAAAAAAAAGAACAAATACCAGCTGCTACGTATAATGAATAGTACCTGATCGGGTGAAATCTATAAAAAGGATTTCAATATTTCGAACAGATTAAATTTTTCAAAACAGAAATAATACTATAAACGACGGTACAACGTATATTATTATACGTGACTGTAATCGAACCGTACGTTATTATTATTTGCGATAAAAGTGTTAAGAAATGAACTCGAACGCCGTGAAACGTTTTTAAGCTACATCAGTTATAAATTAACGATACAATGACTGTTGTTGAAATATTTTGATTCGAACCGTTTTCCCGCAAAGCGCGTGTCAACGGGACGACGGACTTTTTGTTGAAAACCACCAGTGTTTCGATCGGACGAAAATCGCCATGGAAAAAAGGGCATTTTTTTTTTTTCAACCATACACAATATTTACGTCGTCATAAACGTAAAACGTTATTTTCAAAATGGAACAAAACATATTTGTATTTTATAACGTATATTACACTGCAGTTCTCTGTTTCTTTCAAACGGCGTGGTGGACTCCATCGTATCGTATCGTAGGTGTACTATATACACAACGTGTGTTTGAAATCCAAAAGTGTACACCGCTTTATTATGCGGTGAAAATATTATTAATATTTATATTATTAAAATAATTTTTGTGTTTTCGAAAATGTAGCCGGTTCGGGGGCAACACGCGGGGTTTCGCGCTCGGAAACTGTCGTCGTCGCGGGGAAATTGAACGGTGGTACACAAAGTGTGGGAACAGCGCCGAAACCCACTTTCGTAACTCGATATTGCCCGCGTACAAACAGTAGGCTGGCTGGCATTGTCTTCCGCGAACAAATGCGCGTTCTATTCAACAGCTCTTCTTCGCTTTGATACAACAAAATATTATTATTATTGTTACATCTTTTTTTTTTTTACAATCTCGATACACAATAACGTAACACACACACTGTTACAGCCGTACCGCGTATACGGGAAAAAAATTGCCGCGCAAGTCCTCGGGCTACCCCGCGCGTTATTTGTACGACGTATAAACTGAAATATTGTTATTAGAATATTATAATGGGTGTATACCCACGTCATGATATACGGCGCGGGCACAGCCCGTTCTCGCGGTCGGCAAAACAAGCGCGTCTTCTCTCTCTTACGTTTCGAATATTTTTGAAACTTTTGAACGGTTTGGATTTTAATTTCAGCGCAATATCGTAACGCGTTGTATCGCGTACGTGGAAAAAAAAAGCGATTTGAAGCGGTCAATGTACTACCCACGTATAATATGAAACGTGTACGAACGCACAGTAGTTGTTTAATAATATAATTCGTTTCGATCGACTCACCTGAACGTCCACCATATGTTGAAACACATCGTGTTGAGCCAGAAAAACGCCGCCAGGAAGACGAAATGCATCACGATGGCTGAAACAAGACCAAAAACGAAACACATTAATTCACGTTACAGACGTATATTACACGTCTAGCGATTGAACGAAACGACCGTCCGATGCCGAATTTTCACCGAACATATTTACGTATTACTTTGACGAACGTTATAAGAAACAATTCACCCCGATTCTGCCGTGCCTGCTATACATTATACACAGTGTGGAATACTCGTCAGCAGTTTTTTATACGTCGGTAAAATCGGGCCTATAATGTATCTCGTACGATACGTGTGTTAAGAACTTTTCGTCGTCACATATCGGACGCAGGCAGGAACGCCGAGGGTTAAAAAAAACCTAAAGTTTATACGTGTTATAACGCCTTTTTACTTTGCCGACTCAGTTTAACACGGGGTACGTTCTGTTCTTCGAGCCACACTCGAAACCCAAACCGCCGATGTGAATTGATTGTGTTGAAATAAACACGCGTATAATATTGTTATAGTTTTCGATTCGCGAAATTTCGTCGCCGCTCTATATTATTATTGTGTTTTGTACGTGTAGTAGAACAGAAATTTATGCGATCGATCGCGTTCGTCTCGCGGTATATCATAGACACGTTGTTGACACGCATTATTGTACTCGGCGGAATGCGGTTCTGTCACACACACACACACATTGTACGCAATATATATAAATGCGTAGGTACAACCGATCGGGATGTACTATAATATATATATATAATTATAATATACACATTACGTTAGGTAGGTAACGCGAATAATGATTATCGCACATGCACGCTGGAGGAAAAGAAACGAAGACGTGTATTTCATTAATTGCAGACGCGAAATCACGATGCGCGTAGTGTTTTATAGAGTCCGAGTGAAACGAAGAATTGTATCGGTTTTTCACGCGATTCGTGTTTTTCTGTAAATTTAAAAAATTTTTTTACCACTGCGTAATAATCTTCATAATAACGCGCCGATTTTCGACGTCGGTAAATAAAAAAAGTTATATAAACACCCAAGCGAAAATCAAGGAAAACTACGGGGGCAAACGCGTTTTTGACGTAATCGATTTAGATTTTCGCAGGCCGTAACTTCCACGTACTGTACGAGAATCGGTAAGATATATAGATTTTAAGAAGTTTCGAAAACTTTCAAACTACGCATAGAACTTTGAAACTTTCGATAACTTTCATTTTTTTTTTTGAAATTTTCGTACGATAACAAATGTGATTTTCCACAAAAAGTTTTGAAAATTCAGCGCAAGGTTCAAATTCGTTATTTAAGACTTGAAAGTCGAATATATGTTACGTAAAACGGAATTTGCCGTCTAAATTGAAAAAAAAAATTCGCGACCTAGAGCAGTGATTCCGGCTTTTTGTTCTCTTTCCGCCATACATAAATATATGTATTGTTTGGACCCTGAGGAAACTGCACCCGAAAGACACCTATAATACGTATGTGATTAGTGTAATATACTCTCGCGTATTATTAGCTATATAGTCGTGGAACTCGGTCAACGGGTTTCGAAAACAAAACGTTCTAATACACTCTGTTCCGAAGCAATTAATTTTCTATTCTCTACACTTCTTTTCCTTTTTCCGAAAACAACGTATGACGCGTTAGAGAGGAGCGCCCCGCGAGAAACAATCGGAATTGTTATTATTGCTCGCGGGGCATCACAACAACGCGTCCGCCGCGTATAATAATAACAACGTTTTCTACTACTCGCGCACCGTGGAATTTTATTCGGGCGTGGGAAACGTTTTAAAAAACGAGTTTTGTGTCACGCGGTGTTCAAAAAAAAAAAAAAACGTTTATTGATACGAAAAAAAATATTTATACGGGACGGTATAGAACGTCGGACTGAAATGAAAGTTTGCCCCGTAAACATCGTAGTGTCATCCGTAATTACTGTGTTAATACCAACGTGCATAATATTTAAAAAAAAGGCCTATAGAATTTCGTAAAACCGTCGCGCGCGATTTTGTACGTAGGTATTTTTATAATTTTTTTTTTACCTACACTTTGAGCGCGACGTCGTGTGCGAGAAAACGAACAGAAATAAATAAAATACACGAGTTGCATCACATTATACAGCAGTTTACAGCGGTGCGCGCGAAGTGGAGCGGCAAAAATGAGAAAATATAATAATAATACATTACGGTGTTCACAACATAATTATACTACATATTATAACAATAGCGAGTAAAATTGCCAACGATAAGATGTAATAACGCGAAACTGGTTTCTGTAAAATTATACGCCTTCACGGGCTGTTGCTGCTGTTGCGGAGATTTTTAATAAAACGTCCGATATTTATTGAAAACTGGGTAAACCGCTGGGTGCCACGCAATAGATTTACCGACTACCGTGTACGATCTTAATCTATAATAATTGTTACACCTATGTTTTGCAGAGAGAAAAAAAAAAATCGACACAAAACGAGTTTTAATATTTACGTTTCACATAAACCGAAAAATTCAAGATTTCACAACACACGAAACTTAAACGTGTTTTGATCAAATCAACGTGTTTTCAAATCGACGTTTGTTGTGTACAACAGCTATAATATTTTATTGAACGTTCGTGTCGTCGTTGCGACAAAAGTGTTAGAAGACACCGCAGTGGATTTTTAGAATAATAACAAAAAAAAGGAAGGTCGAAAAATCGCTTACAAACATTACGGTTCTGAGTGAGACTCAAATGTCAGCGCTACACGTCGTACAGACAATTGTAAATATGTGAAACAATGAAACATTCGTGTTGCATTCGAATAGTGAAATTATTTGGTCTGCAAACAATAATAACGTTTTATTCGCTCGTTAATTTACGCGTCGGCGGTTTATATACGTTTTAAAAGATCGCTTGACACTAGACGATATTTTTTCCTCCCCCGGCAATAAGTCACCGCATATAGTGAGTCTCGACAACGACCTGAAAATTTCATGACGATTTTTTTTTTTCCACGACCGACTTACAACTGTCGTATGCAACACGCTCGCAAAGAGCAAAATGTGTAAAAATACAGTTACCGTACATTATACGTAGTTTATACCTTTCAAGTATATACACCAGCTATTCAAGTGCACATCACGTACCCGGGAAGCACGTGTGATCTGCGCAGCCTCTCGTCCGCAAAACGAATGCCGGTCACCACGGAAAATAAATAATACGATTTTAGGTATACACCGGGTTTATAACCATAACAAAATACCGCGTGCTAGCCGCGAGCATTCCTCGAAAATTACACTGACGTACAGGTATGTTATACGACGAACTATGTTACAGGTAGATTCTGAGTTTTGGGGATATCTGGCGGCGTATGTCACTATGATAAAAAGAAACCGTGTAAAAAAATAACAGCAGCTAAATGTGTGACTTTGTTAAAAATAAGTTATTTGACACGTAAAAAGTGTAACTGAGCAGTAGTAAACGAAAAAAGTGACTTAAGTGACGTTTACTCGACTCCGATCTTTGGTTAATTTTGAGAGCGTCTTCTCGTCGACTGTACTACGTGAAGATATACGAGAGATTTACGTATTATGATCTGAAAACTATTCGCAGTTTCCGACTCGTTTTTGTATCCATAATGATTTCATCATAAAGGCATGTTTAACAAAACGTTCTATCGTCCACAGTCGTCGATTATAACTTATTTTTGCAGCCTAACCGTGTCGTATATAGGCGCGGTGTAAAACGAAACGACTTTAAAAAGCCATTGGATCGTGAACAACGTGATTCGTTCTTTTCGTAGTACGATTTATATAGGGCAGACTAGTGAGCGCCTGTGTATAGACGATAACAATGTAGGGCACGTACAATACAGCTACAGGTTCGTAAACCTGCACGAGGGGTCTCATCAAAGTTTCGTATCTCGCGAGCTGTGCCGCGGAAAACGTTCCTGAAACTAACGGTTCACCAGCGGGTGGTATATTTGTTTTTTTTGAAAGGTAAACACATATCGTTTTTCACGCCACTCTGTTTCACTGCCTTGTTTCGCCACCGATCGGGTGGTATCGAATTTTATTTTTTTAGCAGAACAAACACTACGTTTCGCTCGCGGAAACGGCGAACTTCCGAAAAGCGCTGCAGCGTACAACAATATAGGTGCGATATGAACGCGGAAAAGACAAAAAATAATTTTATGTTTCAAAAAGAACAAAAGACCCTTTTGCGTAAATTTTTTTTTAAAAGATTTAAAGTAAAACTGCACCGTACCGAAGTCACAGTACGGTTTTTTTAAAAACGTTCTCGTATTTTTCTCGGGGGGGGTTTTTTTTTTTCCAAATTTCTTTACGGTGTGCTATAAAACGACATCATCGTTACGGGCCTACCAATTTATTACCGGGTACAATCGACGGTAACATAATAGGACGTGTTATTAAAACGCCGTGTCTCCCTCTGTACACGTTATTATAACAACAACAATATTACAACAACGTTGCGCAGTATCCGACCATTACGAGACGGTGTTTTGATCGTGGCGCGCCGCTGCAAGCGCGTTACGGTTAAATTGAACTTGATTTACCACAACAATGAAGTACACACACACACAACATTGTTATTATTATTATTATTATATCCACTGCGGCCGTGTCCGTGTATTATTTTCGTTATTGGTATTAAAATATTATTATGATCACGACGATGCTAGAAGACGTGCTGCGCGAGTGTGGTGGGCCCGAATCGCTCCCGTCACTGCCGCCGACCCCCGCGAGGAGTAAGTGGCGTTGTAAAATGCCGGTCCAGCGGCAGCATCCTTCACCCACGTTTTTTTTTCGTTTTTCAACATCGGTGCGAATGAACAGGCGTGATCAAACCTCGTTATTATGACAGCAGCTAACCCGTAACATCGGCCCGAGTGGTGACCACCGATGTATTTAAAAAAAAGTTTTTAAAAATTACCTCGGTAACTTATTGCCGATGTTACGTCGGAAAACGAAAAGTGTTAGTACAGGTGTGCGTAGAGAGAACCGGAATTTTACCCGCTGTACCGATGACGCGCTTTCCGGCAGCACCGGCTTGTTTGAGAGGAGAAAAAAGAAAAGAGAAATTAGTGAAGACGATAATAATTATGCAGCGACATTTCAAAAAACCTGGCGCGCACGGGAGCAGCGTTTCGATCTCGTTTGAGAGCAGGCAGGCAGGCAGGTGTATATTATTATAATCTCGCCCCCGCGATGTGGCGCGCATAGTAGAAAAAAATAAACGATCGGAAAATTCGGAAAGAAAACGAGTGGGTTCATCGTATCGTGGGTACTCGAGGAGGAATTCATTTTTTATTTCAAACGGTCGAGTACATACCTATATAGTTGTAACGACGGCTCTAAAAAATATTTTTGTTTCTTCAGTCGTTTACGAACGGTTTAAAACCCGAAAGTTCTTTATCGCTAGTTTTGTAGTTGTCCGTAACACTCTTAAACGCGCATTCCATACATGTTGCTTGGACGCACTGGCAAATTTCACCGATTTTCGTCTTTAAAGTTATATTCGATAGTAACTCTTTTCGGATATTCTCCCTCGATATTGTACGCGAAAAAGGACGGCGTCCTATTTTTGTTTTTTTTGAAGGGTATCGGGAAAAACATTTTAGTCTCACACGTTTATCTTTAAGGGTTGAATTTCGTTGATATACACGTACAAGATCGCCGCACGCGCAAATCGAAAACGAACGGACGAGATAACGTTTAGATAACGTTTTGACAGTACGCATCGGAAAACGGAAAATAGTGCGTTACGGATAACGACCGCCGAGTGGTAGAAAATGGAAAAAAAAAAAGAAATGTTTTTAACGTTTTGTTTTTTTCTGTACTGCTTTTTTTTATCGTTATCGCGATATTATAAACACGATATACTAATATAATGATATCTTGAACAACACAATAAACAGCGCAGCTGCATATTGCGGCTGTTGGAAAATTATCATTCTGTACAGTCAAATTATGTAAAAAAAATTGTATTTTTCGTCGCATTATCTTAACACAGCGCCCGAGCGATTTCCACTACGTTATATAGTTGGACATAATTAAATATAAAAAACCTGACACGTAAACATACTATCGCATACGTTAAAAAACCGAAAAGACGTGTCAAACGCGTTGTAAATATGCGCAATATTTTCAATCGTGTCTGTACCGCATAGAATCGCGTATAATTATGCAACAAAATACAACAACGATAAAATAAAACAATATGCTGATCGAGTGATATCCACAAAACAATACGCAGGCACGTTTCTGAGAAGCCCGTGTAAGTATATAAAAATCACAAAAAGACGTCCCCATATATTACTTACGTTGCATGCACGAAGCTTATACGAACATGTTGGACCATGTTTTATATTTTTTTATAAGATTAATATTAAATACAAGTTCAGAGGCATGCCTAAGTATAGGCGTAGGTTGCACCTTATGTTTACAAACATTGCTATTGTCTACCATATATATGTATAAGCAATTTGAACGAATAAGCCTTTATTTAAATCTTATTTTTTAAACACAATCAATTTTATGTGTAGGTTATAACTGTTGTTGCTTAATACTTATTATATTCGTTTTGCGGATAATACAGTAAATACTGTCGAGCACAACATACGCTGTACTTGTGCGATTTTAACTCGCGATTTCTACACAAAATTTACAATTTGTTTTCTATACAAAATTCTTTGTACACGGTCTTTTTTTTTTTATTATTTACGTGTCAGAGCCGGCAACGCCGCTTTTTGTTACTTAGAAGCATAATATTATTTTATCCAACCCGTTAATATTAAGTTATTTAACATTTTTTGTATTTTTGCGGTTTTTCGGAAATCGCTCGTGATTAGGACGACTGAACGCGATTTAGCGTTTTTTTTTTTTTTTACCCAATCAAACGTAAATCGCTTAAAATAATGTACGAAGATTTCTTCTCGAATATTTATGATTTATAAATTAAAAAATGCGTTATTTCGTTTGGTAGTCCGGTATATTATATAGGTACACATGTCATATCGGTCGTAGTCGCCTGTACTATGTTTATTACCTATGTATACACTCTGCAAGTGTAAAACACTTCGGGTTCTGCGGTTTCTTTTCTCGTTTGACGACATATTTTTATTTTTTTTTTTGTCCACGTTTCAAAATCGTATCACGGCATCCGGTATTTAATGGTTTTCGAAAAAAAAAAAAATAATAAATATAAAACAACACATTGCTATAACCGTTTCTGTATATTATATTTTTAAATCACCTAAACAGACGCGCAAAGGCATAATATACAGTACGATTTCAATACACGCAATTAATATTATATTTATTATATTAATTAATATATATTTACTGATATCGCTACGCGTTCTATCGAAAACTATACTCACGTCGACCTTGCAGACTCCGCCGATCTTGAAATAACGACAAGACGTTCCGGCGGTCGTTCGCGGCACAAGAATCCCCAGATAAACGATATACTACGCTGCATTTGCGTCATTTTATTAAATTGTTTTCTCTATGCTACAAAGGATCTCGGAGATAATTCGCTTATTCAAATCAATGTGTACATATTATTACACGTCTTATCGGTTGATTCTTACTTTTTATTTATAACTATTATTCAATACAGGCGCATTCGGGCTGCCTGAATTTCGAAGAGTCATAAACTTGTACGAACTTTCGATCGGTTCGTGATGTAACGTTTTTATGCGAAAAAAATAGCACGTTTGCTACACGATTAACTGATTTTATTGTGATTCAATATCATATAGAATTCATTCATCGGGTACAAAGCTAAAATATCACGGTGAAAGTGTCATATCAACTACCTGTTTGTTTCACTAGACTTTAAAAAAAATCATCGATTTAGTGATTACAATACGTATCACTAGTGTTGAATGTATTAAAATATAGTATTAAATATTGAAAATATTTAAAATCTTAACAAATATTTAGTGAAATGCGCTCGAACATCGTTAGATTATTTTCAAAATGCCAACACGTACCAACGTGCACATGGCTCCTCCATGTGTAATAATTTTTGTCTACTTATATCGAAAAATAACCCGTTACTACAACTGTTCTGTTGAGAGAACGTTTTTTAAATATATCCGCAGACGTCTTTATACACGCAAATATCGGCTCGTGTATAATTGAATATGATTTTAGTACCTCGTTAAAACGTATAATATCCGTAAAACGTCTTTGGCGAGACGACGGTCTCTTTAAAAAACCACTCCTGAAGACCATAAAGATGACAAAAAAATCAAAGAAAATTCTCTAAATCATAACAATATTATAACGTGGAACACCGCTATACTATGTATATTAATGCCAGTTTTCTTATTGTAGGGCACATTGCGACACGCGCGTCCGTCCGTCTTATATCGGTTAACAGGTTTCCATTGTGGAACCGTCGCGTTGTCACTCGTTTTTGTCGATGGCGGATGGCAGGATACGATGACATACCAAAGTTAAAATCACGAGGCTCTAAGGAGCTAAAATTAACTCTAAGTGGCTTAGGTCTCTTATTCAATTAAACCTGCACTTTCCGTTTTTCTATCATGCTGAGATTTGGTACATTTGTTGAAAAAGAAAATACAATCTGGAAAAGTCAAAATTAAAATCAGGCGCCACAAGGAGCTCTAATAGGTACTAATATCTCTTTTTCAAACAGTCCACATCCCGTTGTTCTATTTTTTTTTTAATTATTTTAACCTACTCCTTCTAATTTGGTACAGTTTATGGTCTAGTACATCAATACAATTTTCATTTCTCAATTAAAAAATAAAAAATAAAATTCAACATTAGGTACTATAATATTATACCCAGTATTAAACAATTATTTATGCGTATTTTTCGTTTTTATTTTTTCAAATAAAAAAATCCACCTCGGTCGCGCGTCGAGGAAGTAAAACATCGAAATGAACGCGCGCGTACAAAGCTCTGCGTCCCGGCAATAAATTTGGCAACCGCATGGTTAAAAAGGTTTATTTTATCAAATAAAATACATTATTTTAGTTAAATTGTAAACACGTTTATCTAGTGCTTTCGTCACCCACTATACCTACAACCTTGCAACTAAATTGCCTAATTTTTATTGGAAGAAAAAAAAAAAAATAAAAAAAAAATACCGATTTGAGACATTAATCTGAATTAAAATCTGTAAATTTATTTCGATCCACGCAATTGGACTTACTGGTGGAACTCGCCAAACAAGGATTTTCGGTCTAAGATACAGAATGACTAAGAGGCCTTAAGAACTAATGTAGGCTGTAGTTTAGTACGTTTAGCAAAAACGGTTATCGAAAAAGCAAAAACAAATGAACAATGTGGTTCGTTTTTTGCTTCTAAATAATATAATAATAAGTAGTTATTATAGTCTTTAAATTTTTTTTTAAACGCTAAAAGGGTATTAAAAACTATTTGTTTCCTTGAATCATTCTCTATCCATTTTTTATGGCCGCAATAACGACTTACTCTGCGCTGGTTTACATGGTAAAAATAAAAGTGTGGCAACTCGTTTGTTGTACTCGTACTTAATATATATATATATACTTAATTATAGGTGATTTAGCGAAATTACATTCAACATTAAACACGTTAATATGTAATAAAGTCCGGGTGAGAATACGGGCAGTTCAATGTTAAATTATAGATGTAGGAATGTTTTTTAGACAATGACACAGCAATTCGTAAAATATTTTTCACGGTTGTACAAAAACACTAAAAAGGAAAACTCGTCGTCGAACACTCCGACTTCTTTGTTTAGACAACAATATTTACACTTAATAAAAAGACTTAGGTCATTGTCTTGAAAATATTCTCATCTCCAATTCAATTCTAAACACAGCAATATGTACAACATAATATATATATATTATGTATTATAAACGCATAAGAAGAGTAATTTTGCTATTGTAATTATGTGCGGAGGAAGAAAAATAAAATCACGAAAAATGTAAAATTGAAACATTTAAGAAAAACAAAAAACGTGTGCAGTAGGTTACATGGACGACTTGGAAAATTATCAGCACTTTCATAAAATATTTATTAGACTGCAAATAATTATACACGTACAAGTATGAGTGGTATACAAACAAACTGGTATGGAAATTAACTTCGATAAATTAAATAAAAAATTTGTCAATTGTGCAGGTATACATTTTAATAACCTCATAATTTTACATCCATTTGGGAGCGCTCTACCTGTTTTCTGAAACGGTAATTCAGAAACTTAATGTTGTCACACAATAGATAGGTTCATTTATGATCATAATTTTTCGTACACATTTCACATTTCTCAATAAAATACACAACAGCGACCAACTATTCTTACTATTTGATTTTTAAATGAATATTTTGTCTGCGCTACGCGTATTATATGCGATCTGACGGACAAAAATAAGTTTCAAAAAAATTTATATCGATTTTGTGTGAAAAGTTATATACGAGGGTATCATATAATATTACACCAAACAATCCGAGCGTAAAGAAACTATAACAGAAGTGTAGCAACCGCGACAATCGCGTTCCACACGGGTAATATATTATGTGCGTAATATTAGAGTTATGCGGTTTTTTTTTTTCTCCATTGGTTTTCTACATTCGAAACAATAGGTACCTATTCGGTTCCGATTTTTTACGGACACGATCACGGCAAGACGATTTTGTTTGGATTGAGTCATACGCGTGTAACATTGGTTGATGAAACACGATACGCTTATTTACGACGTTTTTTCGAGATAGGAACCTCGTATAAATGCTAGCGAGAGGTTCAAGAGAATGGCACATGCTGAATGTGAAGGTAAGAAGCAAAAAAAAACACAAGTCGTAGAAGATCACTGTCGGCATGTACTGTATTATACACTGCGCTATAAAACATACACACACACGTGAGTCTTGTTAAAGAAAACTAAAAAATTTTACGACGGAAAACGTGTACGCAATTAACTGAAACGGAAATATTAAAACACGCGACCGAAAACCTTAATTCCCTGCAGCTCTCATATAGACCAACGTGAAAAAAATCGCTCGTTTCAATACGCTATACATATTGTGTTAAACTTAAGTCGTTAATCAGGACGGTACAGAGAAAGAGGTTTCTTTTTTGTATCGCAGAGATATCGAAAAAAGCAGATCAATCGTTTTACACCTCACTTTCGAAAATATTTGCGCGTCGTGTTATGAAGCAATTGTTCTCTCATTCTGCGCAATCGTTAATAGGTATTATTGGTTATACTATTGGCTGCAAATACAAAAGAAACGATTATTTTTTACGGACCATACGTGGGTACAACACACGTTTTAGTTTGACTTTTTCTTACGCGTCTATAATAATATCGTGTGCAGGGCGGGCAATGAGTGTGACATTTTTTCGCATTTTTTTTTTACGACAACAATACGCACTTAATTACGTACGAGAAGGTTTAACTGTACTTATACCCAGGCGATATTGTTGAAAATTATTAGTTATACTGCGAAACACCCATACTTTGTAAGCTATTACGTATGGTTGTAATACGTACGCGATACACGAGCAAATAGGTACGTTTTATAACAACTCTTGTGGTTGAGACACATATTTTTGGCAAAAGTTAAACATTTTCGCGTAAACACGCAGGAACACATATATATTGTACAAAAAACCGTTCGATGCTTCGACTACACGTGTTTACAACAATCCATACAGTGTGTTTATCAATGAACACGCGCGAATAAAAACCATTTTACTATTACATAATATTATATATGTATACCGTAGTCGTGTTAAAAATACAGATTCGCAGATCACGGTTTGAGCTCTGAGGTCATAAACCTTTTTGTCCGCGGTTTTGCGAATTGTTTTAATGTATTTCTTTTTTTTTATAACAAACGCGTATAGTAATAATAACACAATGTCCATTATGCGACGAACAATACGAACATGACGCGAAGTTTCGTGAAAAATCGCATCAAAAAAATGTGACGGCGTGTTTTTGGCGTACGATCGACGTTACAGTGACACATAATCGTTCGCAATCCGTTAGAGGATACACATTTCAAGGTACATTGCACCCATCGATCGGTCGTAAATCCCGGGACGACGATTAATGCGAAGGGATGAAAAACCGGATTATGTTAATGTCGGATTTCAATGGGAAAACAATGCGATTCTCTTCTACAGATTGGAATTTAAAAGCCTGCACGGGGGCAGTCTGTATAAGCGTACAGTAAAACGACGTATACAAAACGTATAAACGGGTTGAACGCGAAATGAACGAAACGTGACGTTATTTAAACAAAAATAGTCGCAATACGTAGAAATAAATCAATAATATAAAAATGTAGGCGCAGTACCATTATTACAATCGAAGAAAAACAAAGCAAACTAAAAAAAAAAAAAACGTAACGTTATTCACTGTACAAAACACTGTATATTATTATTCGTTTCGCATTAACATCGGCCGTAATTAAAATCAATTTTAATCCAAGTAGATTATAAGTGTTGCTGTTGCAGATGTGCAGTTTAATTTTACGACGATGTACCTAATTGTTATGCTCGTACGTACGACGGTTAATTGTTATACCGACATCATATTATCGAGTAGGTATAATAATAAAACGAACGGTTTATCGTACGTTTTTTTATTCAACTTCGAGTTGTTACAGATCGTCGATAACCCATCGGAGTTTGTACCTAACACCGCGTAAGTGTTAACGCACACAACCTACCCCGCGACCAATAAATTGCGCGTTAGTGTAATAATAGACGACGCGGTTTTGTTTACGAGCAAGTACGTGTAGGTAAAATGAAAAAAACAAAACTTCTCTTCAAATACGCTAGGAAATGTGTAATATCCACGGTTTTAATACGTGTAGGAAATTCATTCGGATGGTGTATTAAAAAGTGTAAGAATTTATCGGCTCGTAGAAGACTGTGTCGTTCAACCAATTAATCGATACGTTATTATTGAGGTATATGAATACAACGTTAAAATCGTGCAAATCAAATAAATTCTCGACAAACTCGTAACATACACACTTACATCGATTCGTTGTTAATATCCATCGATTTATTTGTCAAAAAAAAAAAAACATCTGGAATTCAAATGTTCAGCAGCATTTCCTATGAGGATTTGATTTTTTTATACTTTACGGACCGTTTTTGAAAGTTTACACGTTAGAAATAAAAAAAAATTAGTCTTTCGCAAGAAAAAATACCTGCAGCTTTGGTAAACGGGAACTTTCCGCGTACGTATCAACTGTCATTGCGCAAAATCAATAAAATTCCACGCCTGTACGATTACGTTACAGATTTTTGGTTTTTAACAAGTTGTTTACAGAAAATTAATACGATAACTATATGTACTATGTGTTATTATATTATACTGATCTGATTTATAATGATAACGCATAATGTATATTAAATTATAACCCGACTCTCATCGGTTAAACCGACCGTATTTTATCAAATTTCAATCAGGCATAGCTTTACTTTCCAGTACATAAAACACGAACGTATAAATAAATTAACGGAAGTCCGGCCAGCTGTACGTATATAGTACACGAGAAATAGTGCGCAATAATAATATACCTACTTTTACTTTTCCCATATGTACACCCTCGTTATCGACGTGTACAAAGCAAAAAAATTATCCGCCGAACGTTTGAAGTTTAATTTAATTTAACGACCTACATGTATATGTGACCTACTCGAATTCGATTTTATGACGTTTTTTGACTCGTTTTTTACCATCCGATTGATGGAAAAGATCTGCAGAAGACATGGAGATTTTGGCAGTAGAACATTATATGTATATACCTCGTATTTGTTTCAAGGGTTCGCTGCAGTACACACCGCGGTTATAATATCGTTGTAATATTAATTTGTAATAAAATAAATATAATAAATAAATAAAATCGTGGGCGCGCCCGAGGACGAGGAACAAACCATCTTCGCAGCCGCGTGGGTTTTGCGGGAAAACGATTTCGACACCACAAAATATCGAACGCGATCTTGTTCAGCCGAACACCGCACAACGTATTACGATGACGCGGTTTTTTTTTTTAATTATAATACTAATAAGGTTATAAGGTGCTTTTTCCGCGGATGTGGATGTGGCAGGAAAAAAATTTAATAATAAGTTATCAGTAACAACAACTTAAAGTAATTCTATGTACACACACGAGTGTTTTGCCCGCCGATTAGTATAATGGTTACGCGCGAACGACCGGAGGAAAATCCTTAGCGGTGACGGATTCGAGCCACCTCGGTCCGAATTTTTTATTCGAGAAACATAATTTTTCGCTAACAAGCAATCTGTGTTTTAATTTTTTTTTATCCTACACGGACCTATATTATATAGACTACTGACGTGTACAACACGTTTTTTGTTAAAAAAAAAATGTTGATGGAATCGCTACGTAATATTTTTTGTTATTGAAACTGGGCACAACAATTATTATTGTTATTATATAGTGAAAACTGTGGAATAAAGAACGACGGTTCCTACATCCCGTTAAACAAAACGACAATCTGTTAACACTGCGTAAAATATATACGTTGTAAAAAACGTAAAATTTTTAAAACCGATTTTTTTTTGTAATCGAACGTTACATAAAATATTAAGCGTTACAAAAACGAACTTCAATGCGATTTAAAAAATGTTTTAAACTATTTCAATTAAAAAAAAAAAAAAACTACACGTTTATTTTCCGAGACGGGAGAAATTTTTCCGCAAAGCACGTTTTCGGTGAATCCGTACCAATAACGACAAGTTCGGACAGATTTAAAAATACTTCTCAGCGCGTCTTGCACTTGACATCATTGTTGATGTCGATTTTTAGAGGAATAGTTTTTGGTATACTTTAAAAACTATATATATATATATATATTTTTTTTAGACTGTACTGTAAAAACACGCGATAACACATACACCTTAACTTCCGGCTTGCGTGTATATAATCATCACAACACCCGACCACCACCGTTATTATATGTACCTATATCGTTCTCTATTTTTATAGTGTTTTTCAATACGGTTGTTTTTTCTCTCGTCGTTACAAGCTGTATATATACGTACATTACAGCCCACATACATAATGCGATATCAACAAAACGTTCGGCGGCTCCAGAAACAATTCAACGATAAAATTACGCAGGAGGGACTTGCTGATTTTATACGATCGAGAGAGGTTTTTATAATTCACAATAAACGTAACAGGTCCTCCAAAACTAGCCGACTTTGTCTTACAAATTCAACGAAAATTCCAATAATTTTCTGCTAAAGTAGGTGTGTATGACACACTATAGGTGGTAAACTGTGGTCAGCAAGAGTGTTCCACTAAACGCTATCATTTTTTTAATGCTCTAAAAAAATATAAGTTTAATTGTTTACGTTACGTACATTGCCGTTACGTAACACGTATTTCATAAAGAACATTTTACCGTACGAACTTTTTCATTTTCTTTTCGTCTTAAGAATATTCCACAGCGATTATAGGTACTTACGTGTAAAGATATTATACAGGCGCAATATACTCTTATAGCACAACATGTTTTTATTACTTTATTTTGGTCAGCGTCGCGTAAACATATTATAATGTACTTAAACAGTCGGCCGCAATAAATTATTATAAAACAATTATTGACGCGTATAACATTGATCGACGCAGTTTCA